>VZQC01002037.1:33841-68323 GCA_009823505.1 Rhizomys pruinosus | reverse complement strand
AGAGAGAGAGAGAGAGAGAGAGAGAGAGAGAGAGAGAGAGAGAAAGAGAGAAAGACTCAGACTTGCCAAAATTTATTCAGAATACTTACTAAACAAACTCTAGGGAGGGAAAAGACTCTAAATTCCAGAGTTGCTACATCATTATTAAATCTAAATGTCTGATTTCTAGAAGAAGGAAAAAAAATACAATTCCAAAGCAAATACAAAAATGTCATAGTTAGCTTGACATACCTGGGAAGGAATCTCAATTGGGCAATTTCCTCTATCAGATTGGCCTACAGGCATGTCTGTGAGGCATTTTCTTGATTGTTCAGTGATGTGGGAGAGCCTGGCAAACAGTGGGTGGTGCACCCTTGGGGAGGAGGCTGAGCTCAGGCCTGAAGAGCATCATGTAAACTGCTTTGCCTCCTTGGTCTGTACTTCAGTTCCTGCACCGACCTCCCTCAAAGATAGACTGTCACTCTCACACGGAAGTATAAAATTCCATAATCCCATTCCTCCCCAAGTTGGTTTTAGTCAGAATGTTTTATCAAAGCAATACAAAGCAAACCTAGATAGAAGCAAACAGAATGAACTATATATAGAACGGTCTATTAAATAAAAGAAATTAATAGAAAACTTCCCTGAGGAAACCAAGACTACATGTAGACTTACTAATCAAAGGCTTCAATCAATTATTTCAAAATACTCAAAAACACAGAGGACATAATGCACGCCTACAGGAACCCATGATCATGACACCTCACCAAACAGAAAAGACCAAAAAAGTGGCAAAAACTATGAATAGTAACTGTCGTGCCCTGAATCCAAGACCCTCCCAGACCACCAGGAGATGCAACACTGATACAAAGGCAGAGAATCTTTTAATCAGCAAGCTCGAGCCCAGGCTGTCCCCACACCTGGCACAGCAGGACTGGGGAGCGCCCCAAGACTCCTTACAGGCACTCTTTTTAAAGAAAACAATCGCAAGCAGGGGGGTTTCCACATCTTGGCATTACAGGATTGGTGGGCTTGTATAACTCAGCCAAAGTGCACACGAGGGGGTAGGCTGTGGGTTTGGCAGGCTTGTAAGAACCCTCAGGGAGGGGGTGAAGGGGGACAGGATTCATGGCATATTTCCTGGGATTGTTGGGTTGTCAAAAACATGCTTACCTGGCCTTTGTACTGACCACCTGCAACAGTTATTTCAAAAACATGTTTATCCTGATCCCTACACAGTCTTCCTGCAGCTTTATTTTTAACCTTATGATATAGGTGGCAGTTCTCCCTTTTGTCTAGAATGGAGGCCTTGGTATGGTCAACAAAATATGTTTTTAACTCATTGCCCTTCATTCCCCTATTTCTCTTGTTACTTGAGAGGCCAATCTTAGTCTCTCCTGTCTAGCTTAGACAGAAGTGTCCTGGTCTAAATCATTATGCTGGCCATTTAAGCCATGTGGATCAAGTAGGGTATAATGTGTTCTTAAGGTCATCAGCTGAATTGCCCCCAATCTTTCTCTCATAGAGGCGACTAACTTATTCAGTATACATGGTTCTAGGGTTAGTAATAACAACAGAATAACTATGCGGCCTAACAGGGTGGAGAGCAGTGTGGACCTCCCTTACAAGATAAATAGTTTCACATCAGAATCCATGAAGGCCAGAAGATGGAGCGACAATATATTCATGTGCAAAAAAACTTAATCAAGAATATATTATCTTGCAAAATTATCCTCCAAAATGAAGGATAAATCATATTCAGATGAACAAAACTGAGGAAATTCATCAATAATAAGCCTGCCATAAAATAGTGAAAGTTGGGGCTGGAGAGATGGCCTAGCAGTTAAGTGCACCAACTGCTCTTGCAGAGGACCCGGGTTCGATCCCAGCACCCACATGGTGGCTGAGAACTGGTCTTTTTTAAACTCCCAGTTTTTTCCCAAGGGGAATCGAACAGCCTTTCTTTTTGAAACCACTCCATGATATTGCTGGACAACAGGTGCACAAACTACATGCCAAGACAGTATCATTCATACATGTAAAAAAAAAAAATTTTTAATAAAAAATAAAAAAAAAAAAAAACCTCAAATACAACAGAAAAATACAACAAAAAACACAAAAAAAAAAAAAAAAAAAAAAAAAACGGTTAACACTCAAATCCACACAAAGAAAATTTTAAAAATTGGTAAGAAGTATTTAACTACATAAATAAAACATAAAGGCCCAAGTTACTAATGAATTTTTGAATTGCCAAAACCTCTTTCACCTCTTTGTTTTAAAAGACAATTGACATAATTAAAACAGTAAATTTTCTTGTTGTGGTGAAGACCACTAGATTTGGAGGTTGAAATTTAAAAAAACCTCAGCAGGGTAGCTCTCATCAAATAATTAAACAGTAGTTTTGCTCCCATGGGGAGGCTGAATCAAGAAGATTATCCTTCTGGGCTGGAGAGATGCCTCAGCGGTTATAGAGCGCACTGGACTGCTCTTGCAGAGGGCGGGTTCTCACCCACTGTCAAAAAAAAGGAGAGAAAGCAACCAATAAGAGAGGAAGGCCGCTAGAACCCATTTTTAGCTGGGGCCATGGTGACACACAACCCATTACTCCCAGCCACTCACCTCAGGAGGCAGAGCCAGGTGTGATCTCTGTGAAGTTTAAAGGCAGCCTCGGGTCAAATAATAGCAGCTACACAGGCCCAGCCTGGGACCAAAGGGAGACTGGTTCTCACAAAAAAAAAAAAAAAAAATTAATCTCCCAGATCAGAGGGCCAGCCTGAGACTAAGAGTTAGTCGCTTATTCCAAAAATTCCAAAATTTTTTTTTAATAATTTTTCTTTAAAAAGAACACAGAATAGAACTACCCAAAAGAAAGATTTTCTATTCTACTGACACTAAGTTGTTATTAGCTAGAACTCTACTATCATAAATTAATATGTTAATTGTAAACCCAAAAGCAATAACTATAAAAATTGAGTTCATTCTCTGCAGAAGCACCTGGTCTTCAAATCCCACACCAAATGGCACCTAAAAACTGTAGCTCCATGTTATAAAGCCACAATATAGAACTTGTGCCACCCTTTATAGAGGGGGGAAACAGTTTTGTGGATCGAGCATACCATCCACAACATCTGTGGGTCTAATGGTCTTGCTCAAAGCTTAGCATTGCCAAATAATAATAGTATTGTTTAAAAATGGCCTACATCTAATTGCTTGTGCTCTATTAGTAGGAATTAAAAAAGTTTACCCCTGGAAGCCTGTTCTAACCCCTGTGAAGGGAAACAACCTTGAACAGACTAGAGTCCAAAATGACATCCTCCAGAGAAAATAGAACTGTTTTGCTTTCTCACCCACTTGTGCCCCTTTCCCCAAAGCCTAGGAACAACTTTGGGAGAAGAGGAGGCGTGGTAGAAAGTAAAGGAGGCTGTGTGAGACTTGGGGTGAATCGTGAGACTACAGCAGGCGAAATAGACATGGATTTTTTTATTCAATTCAAACATGTTTGTGCCTATACAATTCTCCAACTGGACTATGGGGAACCTTGGGGTTGTTCAAATTTGGGACATAGGATAACTGCAAATTGGTTTTTTTACATAGAATGTTCACTTACATTCATTGCTTATGCTTTAATAATTGGCTCACTTAAAAAAATTAAAAAAAACATGCACCATTACCTAATTGTAGGCAAACTGCAACAACTATCAATGTGTATAATGAAAAGAACAACCTGTGCTCTATATTTGTAGAAAATCCCTTAGAAATAAACAAATTAGCCGGCGTGGTGGCGCATGCCTTTTAATCCTAGCCACTTGGCTGCAGAGAGAGGCAGGTGGATCTTTGTTGCGTTCAACAAAAAAAAAATGGCAGCCTGTCTTACGAGTGAGTTCCAAGACAGCTGGGACTACAGGCCGAGCACCCTGTCTCAAAAAAGACCAAAAAAAATAAAAATAAATAAATAATTAAATAACATAAAATAAATAAATAAATAAAAACAAATAAAGGGAAAAAGGGAAAAAAACTGTATCTTCTCCCAGTCCAGGGGATCCTGACACCCTTCTTCTGTCCCTTGTGGAACTGTCATGAACAGTGGTGCTTCCAATAACACATGGCCCTAACCCTATCATGCACATCAAATACAAATATAAATAAAGTTTAAAATAGCACAGGAGGGGAAAGTAATTCAGAGATGGCAGTAACAAAAAAAGGTTATCTATATTGCTGGCCATGGTGGCGGCATGCCTTTTTAATAATCCTAAGCACTGGGAGGCAGGTAGGGCAGGCAAGATCTCTGTGCAGTTCAAGTCCAGTCCTGGTCTACAGACGTGAGTTCTTTTCAGGCAGCCTGGGGCTTACAGAGACCCTGGGTCTCAAAACCACACCCCCCCCCAAAAAGGTATATGATATGAGGTGGTTGGTGGTGGTATTGCCTTTTAATCACAGCACTCTGGACACAAAGGCAGATCTGCTTTACATAAAGAGCTACAGGCCAGCCAGGATACATAATTGAGAACTTGTCTCTGAAAAAAAGAAATATATGACATGTACTTATCAAAAGGACAAAATTTCTCTATCTTTATCAGATAGTTACTGTGAAATAACTGTTACAAGTGAAAGTAAACTAACATCTCCAATTAAAAAGACAATGATTAGAAAATATTTAAAGCACAACATCCAATTCAAGATAATAAGATCGACCATCATTGGACAAATGGGACTCCTCATTTAACTCAAAAGCCTCTGTACAACAAAAGAAAACAAATCAAGGAAAGTGAAAGAGAAAAACCCACAGAAAATGGGGAAAGGAAACCTTTCACCAGTTGAGTACCATCCCTGACAAAGCATTGAGTTTTTTCCAAATATATTAACTACTCAAAAAAACAAAGAAATTTTGCCACAACAAACAAAGGTTGCACAGACTTGCATGCAAGACAGTACAATTCATACAAAACACTAAACAGAAATAATAAATAAATAAATTAATTAAAAAATTAAAAAAAAACAAAGAAGAATACAACTTAGAGGCATCTATAGGTCAAAACATTAAAATTTTGTAAAAAAAAAACAAAAAGAGGAGGGTGTGAGGTGGTGGTGTAGTATCCCTTCCTGGGATACAAAAAGGAAAAGAAAACCTCTGTGGGGTCCAAATCCTATGATTAAATTTTTGAATTTTGAGATATTGAAAACTAACAATGGGAGGAGAATTGTATGGTCCCACAGGGTAAAAAATCAACCAATTTAATATTTTAATGCCTGAAAAATGTACAACTTTTGGCTATACAGGATGGACTGCGAAATGCCAGCAGAGAGGCTGACCTACCTGAACATTAAAGAAAGCGGAACCTTAGACTGCCCGAGTCACAGACACAGAGCATCTCCTCTGAAGTCCCCTAAATATTGGGTTTAACTGTTTATAATGGGCCTAACGAAGTGTTTAACCTTCCAGATGCTGAGAAACATTCCCCTACCCTCCTCCCCTTTATTATAGGAAAAAAAAAAACATGATGGTAATGAAGTCATTCCCCTAACTGTAAATAGAGCCAATGGTTATAGTGGTAATTTCTTATAAAAACAGGTATAACTGCTTTCTTTTATTGACTGATAGACATAGGATCTTTGAAAGGATAATTCTCTTTTTTTTTGAAAGGATAATTCTCTATTTCGATCCAAATTCAGTAGTAAAGTCTTTATAAGCTTGGTAATTAAGCAAAATATATTCTACAGGAAAGCCTCTGACATCAGGCTGACATCAGCAATGAATTTATTCTGCCTAGGAGTTTTTGGCTAGGGGATTCAACAAAACCCCCCCCCATTATAAGGTCCTTTTTGCCTTTTGCCTGTAGTTGGGATATATGCAAGGAGAAAGGGCAGTAAGTACCGCCTGTTTGGTTTTGAAGGACCTGGTGTGAGCATGAAAAAAAAAATGTTATGGAGAGCGGGTCACTTTGACCTAGTGTACAGGACTGGCCTCTGGAAAAAATGCCAGAGAGAGCATTGTACAAAGGCCACCTAAAAGCCAAAGACAACAAAGGCAAAATATTGGCCTCCTTGAGACAAGCAAAGACCCTCTCCAATCCAGTATCACCCTTATAAACCTCAACCTGGGCCCTTGAGATAACTGTGCAACAGTGCAGCCCATGGGGTGTCTAAATAGAGATCCAAAAGTCCAAAGTTTGGCTGTTGCCTCTCTCCTTGGAGGAATAACTCACAGTGGATGCCACAAGCTTATGTCCTCTAGTGGTTAGGAGATGTTATAAGCCACAATAAGAACTTGTCACCCTTTATAGAGAAACCACAGTTTGTGGATTAGCATACCATCCAAGCATCTGTGTCTATGCTCACAGTTTAGCTTGCCATAATAATTAGTACTGCTTAAATGCCTGTACATCCAATCGCTTGTGCTTTGTTAGTATGACTAAAAAGGTATCACTGGATAAGCTGTCAACCCATGAAGGGAAACAACCTGAACAGACTAGAGTCCAAAATGACATCTCCAGAGAAAATAGACTGTTTTCTTCTCACCCACTTGTGCCCCTTTCCCAAAACCTAGGGAACAAACTGCGGAAGAGGAGGTGTGGTAGAATGTAAGGGCTGTGGAGAAATAGGGGTGAATCATGAGACTACAGCAATATAGACTGGACTCCTAATTGATCAACATGCCTGTGCATACAAGCATCACCAACTGGACTATGGGAACCTTGGATTGGTCAAAATTTGGACAAAGATACTTGCAAAATGCACCAATTACCTAAATGTACAGCAAACTGAATAACATCAATGTTATCTGAAAACAACTGTGTTATTATATTGTAGAATCCCTTAACAATAAACAAATAAAAGAGAAAAAAAAATTTATATTCATTCTTCTCAAGATACCTTAAAAAGTTCCTTTTGCTTTATTTTGGTTATCTGAAAATTAAATGGACATAAAATAGACATTAGAATAGTAGAATGTGTAATTTATACTTTTCATAAGGCCAAAGAGAAAATATTTTTATAAGTTTTCATTAATACAATTATATATTCACATTCCTATTTACAGATAACAAGAGCCGTAATTTGTTATTATGTTACTACTTATAAATTAAAGCATTTTAATAAAAGTGACATTATGGATTAAAAAAGAAAACAAATGAATCACTCCAAAGATGGGGTAAAGAGCTGAACAGAGACTTCACAAGGGAGGAATTAGAGATGGCTGAGAAACATCTTAAAAAATGTTCAACATCCCTAATAATTAAGGAAATGCAAATTAAAACCACTTTAAGATATCATCTCACTCCAATAAGACATGCTAGGATCAAGAATATAAATGATACCAAGTGCTGGAGAGGTTGTGGGGAAAGGGGAACACTCATCCACTGCTGGTGGGAATGTAAACTTGTACAGCCACTATGGAAAGCAGTCTGGAGAACCCTTGGAAGACTCAAAATGAGCCTTCCATTTGACCCAGTCATACCACTCCTGGGTATATACCCACAAGACTCATCTTACCACAGAGATACATGCACAGCCATGTTTATTGCAGCTCTGTTCACAATAGCAAAAAGCTGGAACCAACCCAAGTGTCCCTCAACTAATGAGTGGATACAGAAAATGTGGTACAACTACACAATGGAGTTCTATGCAGCAGTAAAGAAAGATGACATCATGAACTTTGCAGATGGAACTAGAAGATATTATGTTAAGTGAAGTAACACAGTCCCAAAAAAGCAAACGACGAATGGTATCCCTCATCTGTGGATGCTAGCACCAATTACCGAGTTGTACGTATTTCTTGTGCAGGGCTCCTTGAGCTTTTGTCCAAGTAGTTGGGAGTGATGCATATTGGAAAGAACGACGACAACAACAACAGAAAAGACTAGTCAAAGAACTGACTAAAACGGTGAACTACTGGTCGAAACAGTCAACTTCTACATTGAGAAAGACTGAGAAAAACATGAAAAACATGTTTGGCAGCATGCATGAGCTCTGGTGGGGTGGGGGGTAGGGAGGGGGACACAGGTCTAAATTTGATTTGTAACATAATCTTGTACAAAAAAATATATAAAACAATAAAAATTAAAATAAAATAAAAATAAATTTTTAAAAAGATTTGCATATGTGTACAGCTTAATATTTCCACTTCCAAAAAATAATAAAAATATTTTATAAAATTAAAAAAAATAAAAAATAAAACATAACATGGCCAGACATAGTGTGCCATGCCTGTAATCCCAGTACTCAAGAGGCCGAGGCAAAAGGAGTCTGAAGCCAGTCTGGTCTATCATATCATATCTTAAGAAAATAAAGTCAAAAAAACTTTTTTTTAAACTATACGCTCTCTGTAAGACACATACTGAAAGACAAATAGGTTTCATGTAAAAAGATGAAAGAAAACATTCTTTGTAAACAGTAAGCAAAAGAGTAAATAGACACATCAGAAGGCTAAAATTGAGCAAAATAAGCTTTATGGCAAAAGCTGTTATAAGGGAAAAAGGAACATTATTTAATATGAAAATGAACAATCCAACTGAAATGACCAATACGAAAAACAAAGAACATGGTAACAGAATGTTTATCTTCTCTATTTTAAAGATTTAGGATTCAGTTCTCAAACTGTTCTATATGCTATTCATTCTAGAAGAATGTAATGTTTATATAAACACAGACTCAGTTCACTGCTTTAATAGTTAGGAGCTAACAAGCAAAGAAGGCCCTGATTGATCTTCACACTGTTTTTGTAAAACTGTCATCCATTTAATTCAGGAAGAGGATATGTGAATCTCGGCCAACAACATGCTCAAGCCACAAACTCTAAGTCATGACTAATGTCTGCCATTAGTCCCATTCCTTCTGAACACACTGCATCTTTGGCTTTAAGGCCATCAGACTCAAGGAAGTTTCTTCCCAAACGGCCACATTTCAATAAAAGTCACTATCACCAATGGCCTTCAAAATTTATTGATTTAGATTCCTTAAACATGTTCAAGCTGAAAAATATAACACAGCTGGGTATGGAGGCACATGCCTTTAATCCCACCACTCAGGAGGCAGCAGCAGGCAGGCAGATCTCTGTGAGTTCAAGGCCAGCCTGGTCTATATAATGAGTTCCAGGCCAGCTGGGGCTACAGGGAGACTCTGTTTCAAAAAGACAAAAATAAATAATAATAATAATAATACACACACACACACACACACACACACACACACACACAGTGACCAGATTATCTTTTTAAAAAACAGAATACCAGCCAGGCTTGGTGATACACGCCTCTAATCCCAGCATTCAGGAGGCAGAGGCAGGTGGATCTGTGTGGGATGGCAAGATTCTAACTGCTGAGGCTATAGGGATATGGAAACCCTGTCAAAAAACAAACAAACAAACAAACAGCAGAACAGTACCCATCTAAAATACATAAGATCAACACTGATCATGAGTCCAAGGATATTCTCAATTATATAGCCAGTACCAAGCAAACCCTAGACTTCAAGTCTCAAGTGTTATATATAGCTGTAATCCTAGCACTTACTCAGCAACTTGAAAGAGGAGGGACAAAAATTGGAGGCCATCCCAGGCTACATAGGGAGACCATCTCAACAAAACAAAATACAAAGGAAAATACAATACAGGTGTGAGGCTAAATGTGAGGATGACTTGTTCAGCCCTAAAGGAACCTAGCGAACTACCTAGCATCACCACTTCAACCAGTGTTCTTCTAAAATTGGAGGTTCTGTTTCCTTTTGCCTTTTTTTTTTTTTTTTTTTTTTTTTTTTTTTTTTTTTTTTTTTTTGTTTTTTTTTTTTTTTTTTTTTTTTTTTCCAGAAGGGTCTCCCTGTAGTCCCAGCTGCTCTGGAGTTCACTATGCAAATCAGGATGGCCTCCATCTCACTATCATCAACCTGTGCCTGGCTCTCTGCCTCCTCTCTGCCTCTGACATGTTGGGATTAAAGGTATGTGCCACCACACCCAGAAAATTGGAGGTTCTTAACAGCATCCACCCTTCAATCCCTGTTCTTTGCTTTAGTTTTCTCCTTATATCTTCATGTAGGTTTTTTTCCTGGATCCTGGTATGAATCACAGTCTTCTCCATTGCATTTTTTTTTTAGTTGGTATACAGAAATGGGTTTCACTATGATATTTTCATATATAAGGTATATAATGTACATCAATATACCTAGCTCATATCCTCCCCCAGTCCCCACCCCTTTTTAAATATTTTATTTATTATTTTTATTTTCTGTGTATCAGTGTATTGGCTGACTGCATGTATATAAGTTGCACCCATGTCATACAATGCCTGCAGAGGTCAGAAGAAGGCATTGGATCCTCTGGAACTGGAGTTACAGATGCTTATATTGGAATCGAACCTGGGTATTGGGAATCGAACCTGAGTCCTCTGCAAAAGCTCTTAACCGCTGAGCCATCTCTCCAGCCCTTTTTGCTGGCCTCCTTCCTAATCCAGAACAGTCCCCTATCTGCTTTCATGGCACATGTTCTCTTTCTGTGCTGTCCTGGCCTGTACTGTTCTCTGTCCTGTCCTCTGTTCTCTTTCTGTCCTGGCCTAGCCTGGCCTCTGTTCTCTGTCCTATTCTCTATCCTGTCCTGTTCCAGACAGGATCTCTGCAGCTCAGACTGGCCCGGAACCCACAAAAATCTTCCTAGATCAACCTCCCAAGTGCAAAGATTGCAGGGGTGTGCCACCACACCCAGCATCCTATGGCATTCTTGATTAGGTTCTTTCATTGGCTTTTCCAGGTTGATTCTGGGTGTGGTGCTATATATGGCACCACCTCTTCTAAGAAAGATGATGTGGCAGAATTCAGCTGTATTTAGGCAGTTTTACTCTGTAATTTTCCACTGTTTCTATTCTTAATTAGAATGAGCAAAAGCACAAAACCTAACTCCATATCTTTACATAGCCCCTCAGGAATGAAGACCTTTGACAACCTTCTAAAATGCAGTACCGAGGGACCAGCAAAATGACCTCAGCAGGCAAAGGCACTAGCTGCCAAGCCTGATGACCTGAGTTTGATCCCCAGAACCCCACAGGGTGAAAGGAGAGAACCAACTCCAGCAACTTGTTCACTGCCCCCATGTATGCTGTGGCACTGTGTCCACACACATATATAATGTAAATAAATAGATGTAAAAAAAATTTAAGCAGTATTGAGAATTTCTACCCAGTCTGTCAATCATGTGACACTTACATGATTTATTAAACTATAAAACATAGTACCATCTATTTCCCCTGAAACTCCTACTTCAGATATACTGTCATGACAGTGACCTAAAATGAGGTGGTTTTTTTTTCTTTTTATTATGTATGAGTGTTTTGCCTGCGTATATATAAGTGCACCCCATGTGTACCTGGTACCCATGAAGGCCAGAAGAAGGGAGTCAGATCCCCTTGAACTGGAATTAAGGACAGTTACTTGTTAGCCGCCATGTGAGTGCTAGGAACTGAACCCAGGTCCTCTGAAAGAACACTAAGTGCTCTTAACTGCTGGGCCATCTCACCAGCCTCAAGAGTTTTGTTTTGTTTTGTTTTGGTTTGGTTTTTCTCTGTTCTGTTCTGTTCTGTTCTGTTCCATTTTAATTTGAACATAGAAGGAATGTATAATGCATTCCACTTCACATCTGCTCACTCCTCCTCTACCAGTATGTAACTGTGGAAAATTATTTAACTTCTGTGAAGCTGGTTTCTGTAAAACAGTAATAACATTATTTGGGGCTGGAGAGATAGCCTAGCGGTTAAGAGCACCAACTGCTCTTGCAGAGGACCCGGGTTCGATCCCCAGCACCCATATGGCGGCTAAGAACCATCTGTAACTCCAATTCCAGGAGAACTCCAGTTCCATGGGAATCCGAGACCCTCTTCTGACCTCCATGGCATTGCACGACACGGGTGCACAAACCTACATGCAGACAGTACATTCATAAACATACAAAAATAAATAAAATTAAAAAAAAAACAACAGTAATAACAATATCTACAACAGTATTATTACTAAATCATTATGATTAAAGGAGGTAATACGTGGAATATATTATTAATGAGCAATAAATTCTAGAGCCTCTGTCATTCTATCTTCCTCTACTTTGTTGCCAATCCCAGGAAACATATGATGGAAAAGTTTAGGATACCAGGATTAAGAGAAAAGATGGGCTGGTTTGCTGGGGGAAAAGCTTGGAGATATTGGAGTTCCTAAAAACTCTTGATGTAAATACGAACTATTACCTTCATCACTGCACTCAAGAGGATGAGACAGAGGAAGGCCAAGGAAGGAGGATCACTCAAGTCCAAGGCCAACCTAAAAGCAAGACCCTGTCTCAAAAAAAGTAAATAAATAAGTAACAATAATTCCAAAAGGTCAAATAGTGAATTCAATTACAGAAACCTAAGAAAAATAAAAATTAGGCAGAAGTAGTAAGTAGTAAATGAATTCTATACCCCAAGTGGCAAAGAGGGTGTTTTTACCTAAATAAAAAACAGAACAGAATCTTATCTTTAGTGTCCCATTGATACTTTAACTGCAAGGGGATCAAACCAATGATGTGTTCTTCTTAGGGAATAAACTAAAATAATACACACCAAAGACTTTTCTTCTTCTCCTTTTTGAGACAGGATCTCTCTGTAGCCCCAGCTGGTCTGAATTTGCTATGTAGGCCAAACTAGTCTCACAGAGATCCATCTGCTTCTACCTCTGAAGTGCTGGGATTAAAGGTATGTACGACCATGCCCAGAAAAATTGAAGACTTTTTAAATAGGTCAATGATTCACTTATAAAAAGGTCTTTCAACCGGTTTATGGAACGGAAAGCAGCCCCACAGAACCTACACCTTCAGCTTACTTTGGACTCCTAAATTTGAGACAAAATCTCACTATGTAATCCTGGCTGGTTTGTTTTGAACCTGGAAATTGCTACATACATCAGACTGACCTCAAACTAACAGCAATCCTCTCCCTTCTTAGGATTCCTAGGGTTACCTGGCCATTTCTCCTTCCTTAAGTAATTTAAGATGCAAGACAAAAGTAGTCCACTTTTCCGCCAGGTGTGGTGGCACAAGCCTTTAATCCTAGCACTTGGGAGGCAGAGTTCAAGGCTAGCCTGGTCTACAGAGTGAGTTCCAGGACAGCTGGGGCTACAGGGAGACCCTGTCTCAAAAAGACCAAAAAAGAAAAAAAAAAAAAAAGTAGTCCACTTTAACGTGAAATTGCTCATAGAAAACAAGAGTCTTAACTCTGGGATTACAGTTAGCAGGGTCAAGTACCCAGGAGTATAAACTGTAATATCTCTACAGCCTCTCTAGGTGGCTTTTTGTTGGTTTTTTGTTTTGCTTTTTGTTTTATTTTGTTTTTTGAGACAGGGTCTCACCACACAGTCCAGGCTAGAACTCTCTATGTAGCCCAGGCTGGACTCAAACTTGTAATCTTCCTGTTTTAGCACATGGAATTCTGGGATTACAGGGATATGACTACACAGCACGTTCCCCTAAGCAGTTTTCAATAAACCATTTGACTGTAGAAGTGTAGAAGCTAGAAAAAAAAATACTAGTCTAATGTTCTGAATTGATAATAGGCCTATGAGGGCCTGGAGAGATGGTTCAGTGGTTAAAAGCATGGGCTGCTCTTGCAGAGGACCCAGGTTCGATTCCCAATACCCACATGGCAGCTAACAACCCATCTATAACTCCAGTTCCAGGGGATCTACACCCTCTTCTGACCTCCCTGGTACTGTATGAATGGGTGTACTTATATACATACAGGCAATACACTCATACACAGAAAATTTTAAAAAATAATAATAAATTAAAAAAGAAAATAGAGCTGGGCATGGTGACGCACACCTTTAATCCCAGGACTCGGGAAGCAGAGGCAGGAGGATCTCTCTATAAGTTCATGGCCAGCCTGGTCTACATAATGAGTTCCAGGCCAGCTGGGGCTATAGAGAGACCCTCTCTCAAAAAAGATGAAAGAAAGAAAGAAAAGAAAAGAAAAGAAAAGAAAAGAAAAGAAAAGAAAAGAAAAGAAAAGAAAAGAAAAGAAAAGAAAAGAAAAGAAAAGAAAAGAAAAGAAAAGAGAAAAGAAAGAGGAGAGAGAGAGAGAAAGAGAGTAAGGGGGAGGAAGGAGGGGAGGGGGAGGAAGGAGGGGAGGGAGGGGGAGGAAGGGGAAGAGAAGGTAGGGAAAAAGAAAGAAAAAGAAAATAGGCCTATTATAAAACAAATTTAAAATCAAGGGCTACATAAATGCCAATTAGCATGATAATACTATGAGAATAGCACAGCTGGGAAAAAAACAATGCCCAAAGGATCCTCCTCTTCAGTACCTAGTAGATACACAATCTCTGATGAGGTCACTATCTTAATCCTTTGAGTATACTGTAAACCAGAATGCAAGTTATCAAATACAGTTGCACAATAAACAAAAAGGCAGTGAACACAGGAAACAAACTAACATGAGACATAATTTAAAACCAATCAATTAATTTTTGGCCTGTAATCTCAACTTCCCTGAAATTTAGATTCCAAATAATTTCCAAGAATCTATACCTTGGAATTTCAGTCCAGACTGCTGCATTAATGCTAAAGACACTGGCCCAAAGTGGTCTGGGGTCACCATTCTGCACAGTAAAGAAGAGGAAGCCTGCCTCTGGAAATAGATACAACCAAGTATTCTCCAGGAGAACCTTTACACTGATGCTGACAGCACTTGATTATGTACTAAGACTAACAGTAATTTGCTGGCAACTTAAAATCAAACTTAATAACAGCAGAGAGAAAAATCTTGACCCAAATCCCAGTTCTACATGTTCTTAGCTAAAAAAAAAAAAACCTGATCATTGCCTAAACAATCTGACATAAAATAGTGATAACACTGAGGCCAAAAGACATGGATTAGCTCTACTGTAACCCCCAAAACTGATCTCAAACTTAAGCTGAAGATTAAACCCAATGATTACAGCACAGCACAGCACATGGCACACGGCACATGGCACGTGGCACATGGCAAAGGCAGAGGAGCACTCAAAGTAGTTTCCTTGTCATTATCATCCTTTCTAGTTGTGCCTCTTGTCTGGATCTTACCCACTTTTGCTGTACTTTATCCACTCTACCAAAAGCATGTACTCCAGGTCATAGTGAGACACAACAAAATGTGGAAACCATGTCATGCAATGTGTACTATGTGCCAGGAGCTATTCTCTTTAGTTTTTACAGAGTGGTTATATTATTCTGACATATAGCCAAATAAGTCAGGGGCATGGAGTTAAATAATTTATCCAGAGTTACTTGCTTATCAGAATCACTACTATCATTGCCTCATCATATACCTCTAGTCACTACCTAATCCCTACCCTTGGCATAACCAGAAGCAGATACCCAAGGGCAAGGTCTTATTTGCTAGGTAACCAAATAGACACTAAGTAGATTCTGTGACTCACTTGCTCTGTGTAGTAGGTGCTAGAAACAAGGAATTCATAGCCTCCTGAGGAAACGAATGTGAAGGACAAACTGCTATAACAGAAATATTAAAAAACATGAGATGGGATGACAGGCATGTGCCACCATGCCTGACTAATACAAAGTTCTAGCAGGAAGTAAATTAGGAAAACATAAGAGAAGAAACATTATCTCATCTAGACCTTGAAAAAGGACAGGTATTATTCAATAAAGGTGAAGGGAGGAAAGGAGGTGAAACTTGAAACAAATGCAGGGGCCCAGCAGATAAAAGCATTAAGTATAAAATATATGAACTTTTCTAGGAAAAACAATTAGCCCAGCATGGCCGCATCAATCCTTTTAAACCATTGTAGAAAGCACAAGAGTCCCTGGCACACAACTTTATAACATTTCAGATGATTGAGTTCTAGACACAGTTAAGAACAGAGCTAAACACAGGTTACTAGTTTTTAGGGATGGAATTAGAGAAAGAAGAAAAGAGCCAGAATTTAAGGTACAGCCAGGCTTTCAATCCCCCAGCATCTTGATGTGAAAGAGGAAAGTCCATCTTTCTGCCCAGTAAGGCTCAATGAACTGCCAGCACACACAAGCCCTCTCCTGGGCACTTTGTGTCAATAGGTAGTCACAGTTTGGACAAAGCTCTGCTAGGCATTCCTTCTCACCTCCACTGGCTCAGCCTTCAACCAGACTAATTTCACTAAGCCACGAGGGACCACCCATAAAAGGAGGAGACAATTTACCAAGAGAGGAAAAGGTGACACTGCAAAGTATACTTTCCAGAAGGTTAAAATTAATGCTGTACAACTCTACCTTGGTGGCACAAGCCTTTAATCTCAGCACTTAAGGAGCTGAAGCAGAAAGATCATGAGTCCCATACTACCCAAGACACAGAGTGAGTTAAGAGACTCAGAAAAACTAAAGAAATTAATAATAATAAACATATGAAATCCTTCTCAGGAATGGAGGCCCAGAGTGGATTAAACTCCTGAGGGGACCTCTCAGTGAGGATAAACACTTGAGAAATGAAACAGAAGTGAAAAAGTGATCCTCTCCTGGAAACCACCATACTGGGATCTGCAGGCCTGGGACCAGTTGGCAACTGACAAGACCTTCATTTTCTCTGTTCATCTGTCCCAGTAACTAACCAGGCAGCCTTGGCATACACCTGTTTCTCAATTCTCCTTGTTTTCTGAGAAGACAAGGGAAGAATTGTGTGTAAAATATCCTTTCTGCCTGGATATCTCTCTCTCTCTCTCTCTCTCTCTCTCTCTCACACACACACACTCATACACACAATAATAATAATACCCATAATAGCCAAGCCTTTAATCCCAGCACTCAGGAAGCGGAGGCAGGTGGATCTCTGTGAGTTCAAGGCCAGCCTGGTCTACATATTGAGTTCCAAGCCAGCTGAGGCTACAGGGAGACCCTGTATCAAAAAGACCAAAAAATAATTAAGAATAAGAATAATAAGAATAACTTTTTTTTTTTTAATCCAGGCATCTTGGGGCTAGAGAGATGGCTCAGCGGTTAAGAACACCAACTGCTCTAGCAGAGGATCTGGGTTCGATTCCCAGCACCCACATGGCATCTAAGAACCATCTTTAAGCCAGGTGTGGTGGCGCACACCCTTAATCCTAGCACTCAGGAGGCAGAGGCAGGCGGATCTTTGTGAGTTCAAGGTCAGCCTGGTCTACAGAGTGAGTTCCAGGCCAGCTGGGGCTAAAGGGAGACCCTGTCTCAAAAAAAAAAAAAATCCAGGCATCTTAACATACATCTTTATCCCAGCATTTGAGAGGCAAAAGCAGGTGAGCAGGCAGATCTCTGAGTTTTTCAAGTCCAGCCTGGTCAACAAAGCAAGTTCTAGGCCAGACCAGCTGCATAGAAGAATACAAAAGAAAAAGCTGAATTGGCAAAGTGAGAACAGTAAGCTATGTGATTATTTTATACATACTTGTTCTCTCTGTCTTAGAGCCTACTTTGTTGCTTCATAAATATGTAATACTGAGCAATTTGCATTCCCAAACTGCATTTTAATTAGTGACTAAAATGCCCAGTCCCAGGTCAATGAAATGGCTCAGCTTCCTCTCTGACACCTTGGGTTCAATCCCTGGAGCCCACATGGTAGAAAGAACACCCTTCTACAAACTATCCTGACCTCCACACATGTGCCCACATACAGATGTACACATATGTGGGAAAGAAATGTCCAGTCCCAAATACATTGCCAATAAACTACAGATTAGAGTTTAACTTTTTAACCAATGTATTCATTTTATATGCTACTTTTCCTCTGTCTCAACTTGGGTAAATATGAGTTGATGATAAAGAATTGTAAAAATTAGATATAATTTTTATGTGCTCTGTGAAGTTACATAAAATTACTCCTCCTCTTTTATGTTTGTCTTAGCCAGCTGATAAATTTGGGGATTGTAAAATGTTCATGTTTACTTTTACTATGCTTAAGGGTGTTCTTTTCCATTTAGTTTTTCTACTTTATCACATTTCTTAAATATTTCCTATGTCAATTACTATGTTAGTCACAAAGAATATAAAAAAAAATTAAAGCACAGTTTATTCAGAATATCTTTGGCTATATAACCAATCACAATCACACTCTTAAAAGTTAAGTTTTCCCTAATGTCAGATGTCTTCCTTTTCAAGGAATACAACTGTCCATAAAATACTAAAAATATAGGAAGTGAGATTAATTACATCATCCGTTTTCTGTGAGTGGTCAGGACTTTTCTATCTTGAATGAGGGTAGGGATGAAACAAAATTCTTCATGTGAATCTAGACAAAAGTTCCACTGTAGAGTACTCAAGAGATCTGAATTGAACAAAATATTGCTTTTGCAAATATTTTGAGACAAGCGAGATTTTCTAGAAAATATATAGCTTCAGCTCAGGCATAGTGGTGCACATCTTTAATCCCAGCACTCAGGAGAAGAGGCAGGAGGATCTCTATGAGTTCAAAGCCAGCCTGATCTACAGAGGGAGATCCAGGCCAGCTGGAACTACAGGAAGACCCTGTCTCAAAAAGACCAAAAACAAGAAAATATATAGCTTCAATTGTGGTAAATTTATTCTCTTTGATTTAACATTCGACCCAGTTTGTAGTTCAATAAACTACTTTTCAGTTCTAGATGAAATGAATAGTAAGGTGAGAAAAGAAATTATTAAAAGCCAATATACAAGCCGGGCGTGGTGGCGTACACCTTTAATCCTAGCACTTGGGAGGCAGAGGCAGGCGGATCTTTGTGAGTTCAAGGCCAGCCTGGTCTACAGAGTGAGTTCCAGGACAGCTGAGGCTACAGGGAGACCCTGTCTCAAAAAGACAAAAAAAAAAAAAAAATAAAAAAAAAGCCAATATACAAATAACACTACTTATAATTAAGCATATTTTTCATTCAATACACAGAATATATTAAAATCTGTTCTTATCTTTTCTAGAAAATAAACTTTCCATTATAGAAATTTTCCAAAAATCACAAAATAAACTAATAACATGAATCTCCCAGTACTTATCATCTGCCTAGGCAATAGAAGAAAGGTGAATAGAGTCTGGATTAGCATGAATCCCTATGCAACTGGGTAACAAGAGAGTTGGTAACAATATAAAATAATAATTTAGTTTCAGGCACATTCCTATGTGGTCATTCATATTGTTTGAAATGTACTAAGTATTTAGAGTTCAGAGTATCTCAAATTAAAAAAATAGCATACAAACATTAAAAATTACCAATATAAGCAAAAACACATGTAAATAATTTATTAAATAACTTATTTAAATTTTTTTGGTTTTGTTTGTTTTTGTTTTTTGTTTTTGTTTTTGTTTTGAGACAGGGTCTCCCTGTAGCCCCAGCTGTCCTAGAACTCACTATGAAGACCAGGCTAGCCTTGAACTCACAAAAATCTGCCTGCCTCTGCCTCCCAAGTGCTGGAATTAAAGGTGTGCACCACCGCACTGGGCTTAAATTTTTTTTTAATTTAAATAAATGTGTATTCTCTAAAGAATAAAATAAATCATTTGAGGGCTGGCAGTATAACTCATATTAGCATATACAAAGTCCTAGCTTCGCCCCCCCCAGAAACCAAACATTAGATAGATAGATAGATAGATAGATAGATAGATAGATAGATAGATAGATGATAGATAGATAGATAGATAGTGCTGGGCGTGGTGGTGCACGCCTTTAATCCTAGCACTTGGGAGGCAGAGGCGGGTGGATCTTTGTGAGTTCAAGGCCAGCCTGGTCTACATAGTGAGTTCTAGGACAGCCGGAGCTACAGGGAGATCCTGTCTCAAAAAAAATAAAAAGACCCCCCCCAAAAAAATAGATATATAGATATAATTTACACTTTTGTTTTATTAAACCTACACATTCATATAAGTTCTATACATTTAAATATTCACTTAATTTTTATAACAATTTTATAAAATAAGCACTACCATCTCCCATTTAAATGATACGTGACCAGGGAGAAAATTAATTTGACCACTGATACAGCTAATAATTAATGAAGCCAAAATTCAAGCACAAGCACAATGCCTCCTGAAAGCTAAAACATTTCACCACTCATAAAATGTCAGAATACCTAGTGGCTGATTCATGGGTGAGAAGTTTATACTGTAGTGCTGGCTGGCTTTTGTGCTTTGTGGTGCTAGAGTTCAACCCCCAGTCATGCACATGCAAGCATTAACACTGAGTCACATCCCTAGCCTCATACAGATATTTCCCATACTTTTGTATTATATTTAATAACAATGACTAATAATAATAGCAAACATTTAAGAAAAACATTGGCTACAATATGGACACCATTTCTTACAACCGACTCCTAAGATGAATGCTTTTATAAGTTCCATTTTACACACGAAAAAGAAAGTGAGGCAAAGAAAGATAAAAAGAACCCAAAATTCCACCATGAACTAATATCAGAGCCAGAAACTCAATCCAAAGAAGGTAAACCCCAGAGTCTGCTTGGGTTCTTAATTATTATACTTAAACTTAAATCTAAGAAATAATGCTAAGACAAGATTCCCCTCACCCTCCTGTACTAAGGATCTAGAACAAGGCCTCTACCACTAAGCTATACTCTCTACCCACAAGATGACTTCTGAAAATGCCTTTATACCAAATGCGGATGTAGAATGCTTGCCTAGCATGTACAAAGCCCTAGGCCTGATACCCAGTACTGCATAAACCAGGAGTAATAGCACACACCTGCAATTCCAACACTATGAGGTGGAAGTAGGAGGATTAAAAGTTCAAGGTCATCCTCAGCTACATAGCAAGCTTGAAACCAGCCTGGGATATATTAGACCCTATCTCTAAAATATATATAAATTTGGCCGGGCGAGGTGGCGCACGCCTTTAATCCTAGCACTTGGGAGGCAGAGGCAGGCAGATCTTTGTGAGTTCAAGGCCAGCCTGGTCTACAGAGTGAGTTCCAGGACAGCTGGGGCTACAGGGAGACCCTGTCTCAAAAAGACCAAAAAATTAAGAAAGAAAGAAAGAAAGAAAGAAAGAAAGAAAGAAAGAAAGAAAGAAAGAAAGAAAGAAAGAAAGAAAGAAAGAAAGAAAGAAAGAAAGAAAGAAAGAAAGAAAGAAATATTATATATGTATAAATAATAACAGGGGCTAGAGAGAGGCTCGAGCGGTTAAGAGCGCTGGCTGCTCTTGCAGAGGACCCAGGTTTGGTTCCCAGTACCCATATGGCAGCTAACAGCCATCCATAACTCTAGTTCAAGGAATCCAATGCCTTCTTCTGACCCCCCACAGGTATTGCAGGACATAGGTGTACTTACACATGCAGGCAATACATTCATACACATAAAATAAACATAGTAAATAAAATATTTTAAATAATAATAATTAACTGAAAGAAAAAGGTTCCTTTTCATTTTGAAAAAAAAAATTCTAGCTGGGTATGGTGGCATAAACCTTTAATCCTAGCACATGGGAGGCAGAGGCAGGCAGATCTCTGTGATTCAAGGCCAGCCTGGTCTACAGAGTAAGTTCCAGGACAGCCAGAGCTACAGGGAGACCCTGTCTCAAAAAGACCAAAAAAAAAAAAAAAAATTCTAAAAAATTCTGATAGTTTCCTTGAAGATCAAACTAACTTCCCTTTCATATGATAGCTCTGTCTCCTGTCTGCCACCATGCTTGGTTAAAACAATGTTTAAACACTTACACAACAGTATCTACACCTACCCACTTGTACTTACCCTCTTCAAGATACTTGACTATGCCTGTTGGAAAACTGTCGTGATTTAATTATAAATCTATACTGTGTAAACTGTAAATAGCAGGACCCTTAGATATGGTGCAGCTGTGCACTATACAACCTGCACAACTGTTCAAAGCAGCCACACTTAAAACAGAACCCGAGACAGTGGGTATAGCACACTGGCCGAATGCTTGTCTGGGATACTAGAAGCCCTGGGTTATGTTTACTTGGCTCCCCATCAAACAGGATGCTGTTGTTCTATTGATTTTATTCCTTAGGAAAATCAAAGTAATTCAAGAATTTTCCTACAGACTCTCTTCAAATGTTTCTGAGGGAAATTTTACTTTTTCATTTAAAAGGCATGGCTAGAACAAGAACACGACAAATCTCAGGTATCCAACAATCTAGATTTCGCTACCCCTCTTCACTTTCACTAATACTTTTGGTTTGTTTATTCTGTTTTTGTTTGTTTTTCTTTTTGAGACAGTGTCTCATATAGTCAGGGAGATGGTACTAAGTATCTGATTTTCTGCCTCCATCTCCAGAGTGTTGTGATTGTAGGCATGTAGCACCGTGCATAGTTTTATGTGGTACAGGGGCTTATACCAGTGCATATTATGCAAGCATTCTGGCCAACTGGCTACATCTCTAGCCAGCTACTCAGTGACAAGCTTAAGAGCTATGCCAGATACCATCTCCATACATGATTGGTCTTAGACAATCAAGAAAATGTCAAAATCTTTCCAGTGACTTATTACAAAGAAATGAAAACTTTCTAGGACTCTGCCCCAAATATCCTGACAAATTTATTTCATTCTCCTATCAACAAACATATATAATTGGAAACTGAATTTAAGCATCAGGGGAAATGAGCTTCCAGAACCTAGTTTACAGCCAGGAGCAAAAATAAAATTTCTCCTAGCACTTGGGAGGCAAAGGCAGGCAGATCTTTGTGAGTTCAAGGACAGCCTGGTCTACAGAGTGAATTCCAGGACAGCTGGAGCTACAGGGAGACCCTGTCTTGAAAAGACCCAAATAAATAAATTAATTAATTAATTAATTAATTAAAATTTCTACCCTAGTTACTTTCTGTTGCTGTGAAAAAACACTGACCAAAATCAACTTGGGAAGGAAAGGGTTTATTTCACCTTTCGGCTTACAGTTCACCATGGAAAGGAGCTGGGCAGGCTCTCAAGGCAGGGACCTGGAGGCAGGAACTGAAGCACAAACTAGGGAGGAATGCTGCTAACTGGCTTGCTCAGGTACTTACTTCTCTTTACAGTCCAGGTATACTTGTCCAGGGCTGGCCTCACCCACAGTGAGCTAGGCCCTCTCACATGATTCAACAATTGAGAAAATGCCTCACCAGTATGTCCACAAGCCTATTCCAAAGAGGCAGTTCTTCAACAGAGGTCTCCTCTTCCCAGGGTATGTCAAGTTGACAACCAAAGCTATGCAGCACATGAGGGTAGGAAATAAAAATGCTAGAATGACCCTTGAGATTTTTCTTTTTCAGAATTAACTTTAAAAATAAACCTGGCATACTTTAATAAACCTGGTAAGAAGGGCAGATTCTAGGCCACGTTGTCCAAAGCATGACTTTAATAATGAAACTGATGACAAATGAAATCCAGTGAGCCACTAGAGGCTAATTTCCAGCATGGTTACCTGCCAGAATATAACTTATTGAAAGGAGACTTTCTTTTTTTCCCCAAATGATGATAATGCATAATTCTTTTTTTCAATTTTAATTAGCTTAATTAAAGTATAATTGACAGGCATAAACTATGGCTAACGTGTTTGATGTAGGTAAACATTATAAAATAAGCAAGTCAAGGTAACAATCACCTCACATACTTATCATGTTTTAATGTAGACAGTATTTAAGATCCACTGTCTTTGCAATTTTCAAGTAGACATTTTTTCTTATTCCTTAAAAAAGCTTCTATTTATTTAACTTTCTGACTCTAGGCTTGTGCCTTCAACGCTTTCATAATGATTTCTGCTCCTCAATAAGGAAACCATGCTGGACCCTGTCAGGGACACATTAGCACAATGGACTCACTGTAGGCCCTGCTGATCAATTTATTTAGTTTCAGACACTCTCATAAGGGCTTTAGGTCTCAGTACGAACTCCCATACCCCTACCCCCATGCCTACCACATGCTGATTTCAGTGCTTTCCCTGCCTTCTTGGTAGAAAGGTAAACAATACTATTACTAGAGGTTCTCAACAATCTCAGTTTTGTTAAAGGCTTTACTGTCGGAAAGCCCAGGACAGTACATTAAACACTGGACCATTCTGAGTGACTATAAACACTATCCCCAGAAGAGCTACATAATTTTTTTTCCCTTTACTTATTTTTTTAAGGGATTCTACAATATAAGAGCACAGTTGTTTTCAGATCACATTAACATTGCTCAGTTTGCCATACAATTAGGTAACTGGTGCTAGCATCCACAGATGAGGGATACCATTCATCGTTTGTTTTTCTGGGACTGTGTTACTTCACTCAGCATGATATCTTCTAGCTCCAGCCATTTACCTGCAAAGTTCATGATGTCATCTTTCTTTACTGCTGCATAGAACTCCATTGTGTAGATGTACCACATTTTCTCTATCCACTCTTCAGTTGAAGGGCACTTGGGTTGGTTCCAGCTCCTTGCTATTGTGAAGGGAGCTGCAATAAACGTGGCTGTGCATGTATCTCTGCAGTAAGATGAGTCTTGTGGGTACATGCCCAGGAGTGGTATGGCTGGGTCAGGTGGCAAGTTCATTCCAAGTCTTCCAAGGGTTCTCTGCACTGCTTTCCATAGTGGCTGTACCAGTTTACATTCCCAACAGCAGTGGATGAGTGTTCCCCTTTCCCCACAACCTCTCCAGCACTTGGTATCATTTGTTTTCTTGATCCTAGCCAGTCTTATTGGAGTGAGATGATATCTTAAAGTGGTTTTAATTTGCATTTCCTTAATTATTAGTGACGTTGAACACTTCTTAAGATGTTTCTCAGCCATCTCTAATTCCTCCCTTGTGAAGTCTCTGTTCAGCTCTTTGTTCCATCTATGGAGTGGGTCATTTGTTTTCTTTCTCCTTTGTTTTTTGAGTAGTTTATATATTCTGGAAGTCAATGCTTTGAGCTACATCATTATTATCTGTAGTGGCCATGCTGTATAATAAATCTCTAGAATACTCACCCTAACTGAAACTTTGTACCTTTGACCAACACCTTCTTATTCTCCTCTTCCCCCTTCAGCCTCTGACAACCACCTTTCTATCCTCTGCTTCTAGTTCAGCTCTTTAAAATGATGCATAGGGCTGGAGGGATGGCCTAGCGGTTAAGAGCGCCGACCGCTCTTACAGAGGACCCGGGTTCGATCCCCAGCGCCCGCATGGCGGCCGAGAGCCGTCTGAAGCTCCAGTTCCGGGAGAGCTCCGGTTCCAGGGGAGTCCGACGCCCTCTTCTGACCTCCGCGGCATTGCACGACACGGGTGCACAAACCTGCATGCAGACAGTACATTCATACACATACGGAAATAAATAAAAATTTAAAAAAAAAATTTTTAAAAATAAAATGATGCATAAGGGCTCAGCAGTTAAGAGCACTGACTGTTCTTACAGAAGACCTGGGTTCAAATCCCAGCACCCACATGGCAGCTAACAACTGTCTATAACTCCAGTTCCAGGGGATTCAACCCACTTTTCTGACCCTGAGGGCATTACACAACACGGGGGCACTTCCACACATACGGGCATAACACTCATACATATAAAATAAAAATAAATAATTTTTTTTAGCCAAGCATGGTGGTGCATGCCTTTAATCCCAGCACTTGGGAGGCAAAGGCAGGTGGATCTCTGTCAGTTCAAGGCCAGCCCCGTCTATATAGTGAGTTCCAGGACAGCTGGGGCTGCAGGGAGACCCTGTCTCAAAAAGACAAAAATAAATAAATAAATAAATCTTTTATTAAATGGTGCATTAAGTTGGATCATGCAGTATTTGACTTTCTTATTTCATTTAGTATAATGTCATCCAGGTTCAGCCATGTTGTAAAAATGATAGCATTCCCTTTAGTCTGACTAGTCTTTCACTGTGTATACACATATATGCTTGTGAATACCACACTGTCTATTTATCTATCAATGGATACTTTGGGTGATTTCTTGACTATTTTGAGTAAACTATAATGAATGTAGGCATCCAGAGTTCACATTTTCTTTGAATGTGTACCCAAAACTGGGAAGTGGGATTGCTGAATCATGTTGATTCTACTTTTAACTTTTTGAGGAATCTTCATATTGTTTTCCATAATGGCTGTACCAATTTACAATTCCACCAGCAATCTACAAAATCAATCTCTCTCTCTCTCTCTCTCTCTCTCTCTCTCTCTCTCTCTCTCTCTCTCTCAGCAATGGCCTTGAAATCACTTTGTAGCCAAGGTTGCTCTTGAACTCACTATGAAGCCAATGTTTCATGAACTCCTGACCCTCTTGCCTCTACTTTCAGAGTTCCAGGATTAAGGAGTGCACCACCACACTGGGCTTCTCTTGTCTTTTTTGTATTGGCCATTTGAATAGGTAACATCTCACTGCAGTTTTTATTTTGCTTCTATGATGATTATTGCTATCTGATTTTTTTTCATGTAACTATAGAAAAGAAGTCACTTTCTGATTCACTACTGGTCATATATAACCTATGCTACAAAACTGACTTAAAGCTGGGCATGGCAGCACATGCCTTTGATCCCAGCACTTGGGAGAGAGAGGCAGAAGGATCTCTGTGAGATCAAGACCAGCCTGGTCTATTACACAGTGAGTTCGAGGCCAGCCTGTGGGCACAAAAAGACCAAAAAAAAAAAAAAAAACCTGACTTAAAAGCAAACTAAAGACGTTAGAAGGATCTTCTTCCTCTAGAATGATACAAGAAACATTTGCCAATTCCCAACTCCATAAGAATGGTCCTTTCTGGTTGGAAAGTTGAACCGGAGCCATTATTTTAAAGAACATCTTGCTGGCAACACTCTCTTGAGAAGTCTGTACTCACCTTGGATATGTGTACAACTGTCCTTTCCTTCTATCTACCCTCTCCTCCCAATTCCACACACCCCCACATAGGCTCAAACCCTCTTCATAATAAACTCCAACTTTAAAAACACAGAAAAAGGCAACCTGATCATCTTCAACAAAAAACAGAGTCTAGAGGTTTAGGTCTGTGGTAGAATATCTGAATGCAAGAAGCCTTGGGTTCAATCTCTAACACACACACACACACACACACACACACACACACACACACACACGCAAGGTATGGTGGCTCACACCTTTGATCCCAGCACTCGGGAGGCAAAGGCAGGTGAATCTCTGAGATTGAGGCCAACCTAATCTGTATAATGAGTTCTAGACCAGCTGGACCTACAGGGAGACCCTGTTTCAAAAAAAGAAAAATTTTTGTAGGCCAGGTATGGTGGCACATGTTTCTCAGGACTCTGGAGGCAGAGGAAGGTGGATCTCTGTGAGTCCGAGGTAAGCCTGATCTACATAGTAAGTTCCAGCCCAACCAGGGCTATGAGGTGAAACACTGTCTAAAAAAAAAACAAACAAGGGGCTGGAGAGATGGCTCAGCGGTTAAGAGCACCGACTGCTCTTGGAGAGGACCTGGGTTCAATTCCCAGCACCCACATGCCGGCTGAGAACCATCTTTAACTCCAGTTCCAGGGGCATCCGACACCTTCTTCTGACCTCCGCAGCACTGCACAACACAGGTGCACCAAACTACATGCAGACAATACATTCATACACATAAGAAGTAATAAATAAATTTTTTTAAATCTTTAAAAAAAACAAACAAAAAAGATTGGAAAAGACAATTTGTGAAAAAGGATATACCTTAAGTCCAACTCAGTATAAAAAATTCAGTCAGGTCCAATATCTGTTTTTTTTAATACCTGTTATTTTATATATTTGTATTGGCTGATAAGATCACACTTCATGCCAGAACCTTTGGAATTTAGTGTTTATTAGCATCAAAGGAGAAAACACTATGATGATTTCCTGCTTGCCTGCTTGGATGCTTCACCAGACAACGCTAACATGTTATAGGCTTTGAAATCACAGAAAGTAGCAGGGAGATGTAAACACAAGTACAAATGTAAAGACTTAATTTACAAAAAAGAGAAAAAGATAAGCAAGTTTTGAAAATATAGATGCTAGCCGGGCATGGTGGCACACAACTTTAATCCCAGGACTCAGGAGGCAGAGGCAGATGGATCTCTGTGAGTTCAAGGCCAGCCTGGTCTACATAGTGGTTCCCGGCCAGCTGGGGCCACAGGGGGACCCTGTCTCAAAAAAAACAAACAAAAAATTCAGGTGCTGAAAATAGGAAGAATAACCCTTGATGGGAAAATGGAAGAAGAAGTTGGTGCTCTACCATGCAGTACCTAACAACAAACATAGGCTTGACGCAGGGTGCATCTCAGATCCATAAAACCAATAAAACCAGATGTATAAAACCTATTCTTCTACAATTTTTTTATTAAAAACTGTAAAAAAAAGGGCCAGCAAGATAACTCAGCAGGTAAAGGTGCTTGCTGTGCAGGTCTGATGTCCTGAGTTCAATCTCCAGAATCGACAAAAGAATGGAAAGAGACTGACATCAGAAACTTGCCCTCTGACTCCACACACATGCACCATGGCATGCACACCCACACACATCATGGTCACAGATACGCAATAAGTAACTTTTTATGCTTTAATGAAAATAATCACCATTAGCCAGTGGACATCATTATTTATCTAACACATAGTATAACACTTACTTGAAAGCACCTAAATATTCAAATGAGCCAAACATGGTGGGGAATACCCATAATCCAAGCACTTGAAAGGAGGTGGCAGGAAGAACAGGAATTCAAGGTCATCCTAAACTGCGTAATGAATTCCAGGGCAGCCTAAACTATATAAGACTCCAACTCTCAAAAAGCCAAAAAGTTAAATACATGCATACATACTTAGGACTGTTCTTGGTTATTATTGGTTTGGGTTTTGCTTTTACTCAACCATCTGTTATCAATCAGTCAAATGGAGAGAGATATTGACTATTCTTCAATGAATAGTGAAACTCTTCAAGACTGAACAGTATATAGTATTTTAACAGAGTCCTATTCCACTTGTATCATTATAAATAAGATAATCTATTTGGTTGTATTGACAGAGTTCTAGACTACTTGGTCATTTCAGTGGATAGCATATATTTACAGTTCTAGAGTTATGTAAATATATATTACATGCTTCAGAGCCTATCATTCATGTATTGAGAATGAACATCAGAATTTTTTAAAGAAAATACGGTAGGTTCCAGACATTCCAGGTAAACAACCTCCTTAACCTGGGATACATTTTCCAGCCAGCATTTTATTAAATTATATACCTTATAGAATATTGATAACTACTTTTTGTTTGGCAAAATTTCAAATGGTGGCACACTCCTTTAATCCCAGCACTCGGGAAGCAGAGGCAGAACCCTGTGAGTTCAAGGCCAGCCCAACCTACATAGTTCCAGGCCAGCTGGGGCTACAGGGAGACCCTGTCTCAAAAAGACCAAAAAAAAAATTTTTTTTTTATGATAAAGGTGGATTAGCTTTTTGAAACTCAAATTTTAAATTATTCCAAACAAAATTATGATGGCACTAATGGTGCTTGCTTCCATGCTAGAATACACGTAAATTAAAAAGAATCATGGCCCTGTCCTTCCTTCCTACTCTCTCAAAGCCTCTCAGAAAACCAAAAGACCTCTGAGGGGCTGGAGAGGTTGCTCAGTGGTTAAGAGCACTGGCTGTTCTTGCAGAGGACCAGGGTTCAGTGGTCAGCAGCCACCAGCAGCTACCAACCATCTATACTCCAGTTCTGCAGGATCCCTCATCTGAACTCCATATGCATGCTAACACAGATACTCTTACATACATTCACAAGAAAGACTCATATACATAAAAAAAGAGACCTGTAAAGTGGTTCAGCAGGTGAAGGCAAAGCACTGGCTCAAGACTGGCAACTTGAATTCAATCCCCAGAATCCACATGGTGGAAGGAGTGAACCAACTCCCTGGAGGTGTCCTCTGCCCTCTACATAAGTGGCTAGCCTTGAAAAAAATAAACATAAGAGAGAGTAGCAATGGCCTTGAGAGGGAAGAAAAGCGAAATGAAAAGTGGCTAATAAAGGGTATGTGTTTATTTGGGGAATCATGAAACAGTTCTAAATTAGATTGTGATTGTTGCACAATGCTATGAATATACTAAAAGTCATTGAATCATACTTATTAAATGTGTAGACTGAAAGATACATGAATTTAAAAAAGAAAGATATATGGATTATATCTCAAAGAAGCTACCTTTTTTTATTTTCTTTTTTTTAATTTTATTTTTATTTTTTATGTGCATGAATGTACTGTCTGCATGTAGGTTTGTGCACCCATGTCATGCAATGCCGCAGAGGTCAGAAGAGGGTGCCAGATTCCCCTGGAACTGGAGTTCTCCTGGAATTGGAGTTACAGACAATTCTAAGCCACCATGTGGGTGCTGGGGATTGAACCCAGGTCCTCTGCAAGAGCAGTCAGAGCTCTTAACTGCTAGGCCATCTCTCCAGCCCCGCTACCTTTTTTTTTTTAAAGATAAGGCTGGCACCCAGACTGGTCTTGAACTTGCTATGTAGCCCAAAATGACCTTAAATGCCTGATCCTCCTGCCTCTACCACCCAAGTGCCGGAATTACAAGTGTGAGTGAGTCACCACACCCAGGTATAAAACTACTTTTTTTTTTTTTGTCTTTTTGAGACAAGGTCTCCCTGGAGCCTCAGCTGTCCTGGAACTCACTCCGTAGACCAGGCTGGCCTTGAACTCACAAAGATCCGCCTGCCTCTGCCTCCCAAGTGCTAGGATTAAAGGCGTGCGCCACCACACCCAGCTCCAGTTTTTTTTTTTTTGTCTTTTTGAGACAAGGTCTCCCTGGAGCCTCAGCTGTCCTGGAACTCACTCCGTAGACCAGGCTGGCCTTGAACTCACAAAGATCCGCCTGCCTCTGCCTCCCAAGTGCTAGCATTAAAGGCATGCGCCACCACACCCAGCCAGTGTATTTCATTATTAAAGTTAGAAGTCTAATGGAAAGCTTTAAACACAATTAGGCTGGAAAGCCACTGAAATAACCCAGCAAGCAAAACATGGAAATGACTCCTGTTGGTTCAATAAACCAGAATAGACACACAGACATGGGATTTGAAAATTAAAACATGGAGCTATTCTTCATAAGCGACTTGGAATCAATGTTAGTACCTAGGATCAGAAGGCAATCTGGCTGTAACATCTGCAATGCCTCTAAGTACCAATGGGATAAGATCAGAAGATTAGGGGACTGGAGAGATGGCCTAGCTCTTCAGTTCGATCCCCAGCACCCACATGGCAGCTGAGAACCATCTTTAACTCCAGTTCCAGGGGAATCCGACACCTTCTTCTGACCTCCACAGCACTGTGCGGCACGGGTGCACAAACCTACATGCAGACAGTACATTCATACACATAAAAAGCAAATAAAATTAAAAAAAAAAAGATTAGAAGACTAACTTCCTGTCATGGAAGGGATGGTTAAAACCTGGTAATGATATCTGTATTGGCTACACAATAACTAGAAAGAGTCAGGTAGACATGTAGCCAAATGGTTTTTTTTGTTTTTTTTTTTTAAGAGCGAAACATGCTATAGATATGTATATTACTCTGTCATCTATTTACTATTATTCTCTGTTCTTAGTTAATCTTTTATTAGAAAACATATCTTGAAAACAGCTAAGAATCTGGTGCCTTAAAAACATAGAATATTTTGAAACTTAGAACAAACAGAAAAAGATATACTATGAAGAGAAACAGAGGAGCTTGAACATCACAGTTGAGAGTAGTTAGGATAGAATCTACTTCCTTCATTCAACCTGTTTAGTGACTGTGATGAAAAATAGGAGATAATGACAATAGAGGAGCATGCAGGGTAAGGCCTGGACCTGAATCATCAAGTCTGTGCATGCTGTTGCCTCTGAGTGGGATAAGAAAAAAGGTGATATCATCCCTTGAATATGGGCGGGACAAGCTAAACTAAGACAAAGTCAGTGAGCACCATTTGTTACAAATGTTCAAGTGTTGGGACTTTGAGTGATACAGCAAGATTCAGTGTTTTCTCCCAAAGAAAAAAATGAGATCAAAAATCCAAATCCTTGGCTAGGAAGCTGACTCCACAGGTAAAAGTACTTGCTACCAAGACTGAAGACCTGAGTTCAATCCTTGGAACTCACATGAAGGAGAGAACCTACTCCTGCAAGTTGTCCTCTCACCTCCATAATGCATTGTGCCATGTACATAGACAAAATAAAGAAATGCAAAAATTATTTATCCAGATCCTCTAATAACAACATAGAGAATTGGGAAAAGCAACTAAAATTAATAGGATCATGCAATGGGTTCTAGATGTTTATATTTTTATTATAACTGTCCCCATAAGGTTAATGGCTCCTTTATTCATGTACTTCTCTTTCCAGAGAAAAAAACTCAGTGATAACAATAAAGAAAATTTCAGGAAAAATGGGCAAGATATGTAAACCATAATTTGTATGTTCCTAAAGCCAAGATACCAGAAAATAAATGCCAAATTCTGTTTATACAAATATGTTCTACTAGCTCAGTTGGTAGGGTGCTTGCCTAACAGGCATAAAGCCCTGGGGTCTATCCCCAGCACTGCACAAAACTGAGCATGGTGCAGTTTGCCTATAATCCCAGCACTTAAGAAGCAGAGGTACTAGCATCAGATGTTCAAGGGCATTCTCAGCTACAGAGCAAATTTGAAGACCGTCCAACAACACACATACACACAAATGTTTCATTAAGGGTTAACATACAAATCACAGCAAACTAAAGCAATGATACTAAATTAAAGTTATTAATTTTAAAAAGTACAACAGCTGAATTTCCTAACAGACTAACACCTAACATTCCCAGTCACTCTAGTAATACTTAGTTACTGAAAAATCAAATAGTTACAGCCACTAATAACACACTTAGAAGAGTATTAGTAAGTAGCTGAGGTTTGGTTACTATTTATTTATTAAGGTGATTTTCAATGCATCAGGAAAGAAAAAAAAAAAAAAACAGGAAAAATTGGTTCTAGGACACCAGGAAACTAAGGGAAAAGTATCATAACTTAGCTTGCTGAATAATTCTCAACAGGAAGTATAACAGACAGCAATGCCCAACTAAGACAGAACAAAAGCATGGAAGAATCTACAGACTGGGCATACAACCTGGCATGCTGCAAGACACTGGGTTCCATTCCGAGGCACCACAAAAGACAGGAAAGTGTCTCCATGCAGAGTGCTGGAATATAGGGACCCATTTACTTCCTCTTTGACCTTGGGCAAGTCAGTTAACCTCCCTGTTCCTCAACTGATGAATGAGAGCAATTAACAGTACCCCATGGCAGGACCGATTGGCGACTTCAATAGTTATACCATAAATCACTGCACAGAATGTCTCGCTCTGTATGTAACAAGTACAAGGTAAGGAAGCAGGTTTGCTCTGACATCTCCAACTGAAAGCAGGTGTAAGTGCCCAGAAAAGGTGACTGGGGCGGGAGCTAAGAGCATCTCTCGGACGGTCGCAACATCCCCAGGCTGCACCTCGGCAGGGTCGCCCTCCTGCGGGGCGCAGGAGGGGGCATTTTCTCCAGGCCCAGGATTTCCAGGGCTCTCAGGACTGTGATGGGCAGGTCCACTGCGACCCAAGCCTGTGCCTGGATCCGCCAAGGGGCTGCTGAGGGAAGCCAGCTGCCATCCGGGGCAGGCGTCCCCAGGCTGCCTGCCCCTCTCCACGACCACTCTTCGGAGCGTCCGAAGAAGACTCCGCCGGCGCCAGGAGCTGCGCACCCAGACGGCAGCGCCCCGCCGAGCCTCGCCCTAGACCCGGCCGCCTGCGGCTGTCCCACAGCCATAGCCCGACCTGCTCAGCCGGCGCCCGGCGGCCCAGCCCCAGGTACCTGAGCGTGGGCCCGATGCAGGCCGTGTCGGTGCTCTCGATCTCCCGCAGGATCCGCTCGTGCTCGGACGCCGTCTCCAGGCTCTCCTCCGCCATCTTCCCCTTCTCCATCCCGGGCCCGGCCGCGCGGCCCTGCCTCGGCGCGAACCTCTCACCGGTCCGAAGCTCCCTCAACCCAGGATCTGCGGATATGCGGCCAGCACCCCGCCGAGCGACCCCGCCCTCGGATGCCACGCCCCCTCGCGTCAGTGCGGCGGTCGGCGTAGCGTGCTACCCGCTGGGAGTTGTAGTTCACAGTGTCGCCCCTTCATTCACAGGTTGAATCCTCTGTAACTGTTGAAACCAGGAGAAAAACCCTAACTCCTAAGCCCTTAAGGACACATATATACAGTAATAGCAGGTCAGGCAGTGATACTAACGCTGCAAATTCTTACTTAGCACCTTTCTACATGGGTGAATGATTAAAAAAAAAAAAAGAACTAGATATATGTTGACACCAATCTTAAGGCAGTGAAGGAGCCAGACGGTGAGCTAGAGAATTAAATTATGATGAAAGACAAAATGTAGCTGAAAGCTGTTCATAGCATAGAGATCTGGCTGGCTGGGAAAGGTTGCAGAGACAAGACTTGGAAAGTTAACCTGTGTGAAGTATGCCCAGACAAGATTTAATTTGCACTAAGGTGTGAAGTAGTAAAGACAAAAGAAAAAAAAAAAAAAAAAAAAAAAAAAAAAAGGAAGAAGTAGAGGGTTTGAAGGCAAGGGAAAGGAGAAAGAGAAGGA
>VZQC01002037.1:6774-17824 GCA_009823505.1 Rhizomys pruinosus | reverse complement strand
TGAGTTATTGAAGTCCCTACCTACTATTGAGTGTACTGGGTTTAGTCGTGACTTGTGGTCCTGGAGAAATTGTCTTTATTATATAGTAACTGGATTGTTGGCATCTTTGTGTCCTTTAACACTGAGAATGCTTTGTCTCCAGGTTTCTTGCTTTCATAATTTGCATGAGAAGTCAGTTTAATTCTATGTAGGTTTCCTGTTGGAGAGCAGGTGTGGTACTCGTCCCAAGTGCGTGCCCCCCGGGACTTTAGCCAAGTCTTTGACTAACACCTGATTCCCTCCCTACCTCAAAGTAAAGCCACGTCCACCGTTCGAGCTGCGCAGGTGCACCCGGACGCAAGATCAGGCCAGATGATATGAACCAATAGACTGAGGCCACGCAACCTGGGCTGAGAAGGTGGAGCGGGAGGAGGGGAGAGGGCTAAATGAGGAGACTTTCGGTCTTAGGGGAAGAAGAAGAAGAAGAAGAAGAAGAAAAGAAGAAGACGAAGAAGAAAAAAATGCTGTTTGTTTGTAATGTGCCTGAATAAACCGCTTTGAGAAGAACGAGCTAGAGGAGCTTTATTTCTGCTGGTCAGAATCAAAGGCATATTTCCCCTTATAGGTCACTTGTCGTTTTTCTCTTGTGGCTTTAAAGATTTTGTCTTTGCTCTTGGGTGTCTAGCATTTTAATTATGATGTGGCGTGGAGAATTCTTTTTTGGATCTTGATGTTTGGAGTTCTATGTGCTTCTGTATTTGTATTGGTTTGTCTTTTTTATTTTTTTAATTTTAATTTTTATTTATTTCTGTATGTGTATGAATGTACTGTCTGCATGCAAGTTTTGGCACCCGTGTGTGTGAATGCCGAGAGGGTCAGAAGAGGGTGTGGGATTCCGGAACGGTGAGTTCTTCCTGGAATTGGAGTTTCAGACGGTTCTCTGCTGCCATATGGGGCTGGGGATCAAACCCGGGTCCTCGTAAGAGCCGTGGGCGCTCTTAAACACTTAGCCATTCTCCAGCCCGTTTTTAGTTTGGGGAAGTTGTCATCTATTCTTCTGTTGAAGATCTGATCAATACCATATCCTCTTGGGATTTCTTCTCCTTCCTCTACCTCTATGATGCGAAGGTTCGTCTTTTCATGAGTGTCCCACAGTTCCTGGTTGTTCCACTTTTGTGTATTTTTATTTTTTCATAATCTTTCCTTGAGGTTTTAGTTGTTCTGTGTTACTTCCAGGTCTGATATTCTTGTTCTGCTCCCCATTCTGCCTCTGAGGCTTTTTCCACTCCTTCCTCTGATTGGATGAGTGTTTGATTTCCTTTTCATTCTCTCTGTGATTCTTTAGTATTTCTACTTCTTTTTGGAGCTTCTCAGTCTCTTCCTATAGCTCTTTGCTTTCACTGCTTGGTTCCTTATCTTTTTCAGCATGATCTTTTCAGTGTTTCTACTTCCTTCCCGGGTTTGTCATTCTCTCTCTCTAGGCTTCTTGAGTTTTCTTCATTCTCTTTTCTCATTAGTTCTTGATTTGCTCTTTATAATCTTTGTAGTTTCTTTAAATATGTTCTCATTGTGTTTCTGATATCTGGTTTCCTGGGCCATCTCCAGGGGGATCCCACTGTAGGAATCTCCATCGGGTTGGGAGCTTGTGCGGGATTATCCTGCCCCTTTCTGTGTTGTCTCTTCTTCGTGTCCTGGCATATGGCTTCTCCTTGCCTGTATTCTAATGTAAGTCCTAAACGCCTCTTCACTGTGTTGAAGTTTGCTTTGCTTGCCTCCTTCAGATGCCTTTGTAATCCCAGTTGTCAGGGGGTGGGTACTGTGGGCAGGCTCTTTAGCCCAAGCCCCTGCACCTGCACTTACCTGAGCTGGTCTCTGGAGATCTCAGATGGAGACTGACACAACCCTACCTTTTATACCAGGTGGTGGGAAGATAACTCCGCCCCCACAGCCACAAAAGCCAATTAAGCCAAAGACAACTGGATTAACGGATTAACTAGATGAAATCAGTCATTGGATTAATGGATTAACTAGATGAAATCAATCAACAATCAGCCTTGCTGAAGCACTCAGCTGCTGCCTACCTACCTGCGCTTGCCTGAGCTGGTCTCCAGAGATCTCAGATCGAGACTGACACAACCCCACCTTGCTTGTTCTGTTTTTTAAATATGCTCTCATTCTGTAGTGCTGACTGTTCTTGATAATAGGCTAGTAGTTGTTTCCCTGAGCTCTCTCTGTACATTACCCAAGCAAGATACTAAAACTGAAGAAAGAGGAGAGTTCAGAGAGTCAGTAAGTCAGGAATGGGAGGAAAAACAAAACGGGGCTTGGGACTGGCACCTGAGAATGGGGAGACTTGGGCCTGTACCCCGGAGGTATAGGACCCGACACTCGCTCCAGGAAGTCAGGGCCAGAGGGGCTTGAATCAGAGGACCCCAGCTGGTGGGTTCTGCTGCCTGTTTGCCTGCTGGTAAAGGTACATCCCACACACCTAGTTTCAGAAACTAGATGTCAATGTATATTGGGAGAGATTACATTATAATTAGTTTTGTCCTGCAGGTTCATAAAGTCTTCAGTGGGCTGTCCAAACAGCTCAATAGGTAAAAGCATTTGATGCCAAGTAGGAAGAGCTGAGCTTGATTTTTTGGACCCAGAACAAGCTCTTGAAAATTGTCCTCTGACCACCACACTTCTGATGTGCACAAATGCCTGGGGGGCTATACATGTGGCACAAACACACACACACACACACCACACACACACCACACACACACCACACAAACACACACACACACACACACACACGCACCACACACCACCCACACACACACACACACACACACGCACCACACACATACACACACACATCATACACACAACACACCACACGCACACACACATCATACACACAGGGCACATACACATCAATAAATATATATAACAATTTTCATTAAAATATTTATTTACCATTTTTAATCTATGTGTATAAATGTTATGTGTGCATATGTAAATGCACCCATGTCATGCATTCCTGAGGAGGTCAGAAGAGAGCATCAGATCCCCTGAACAAACTGGAGGTTTACGAGATGTCAGCTGCCATGTTGGGTTTGGGAAACCAAACTCAGGTCCTCTGCCAGAACCCCCTGACCATCCCTCCAGCCCGGTAATAAAATTTCACTAAAAATTTCAACCTTGAACTTCAGCAGTTTTGCTTTCAACCTGAGTTTTAACAGAATTTACATTTGCTAATACAACAGAAAAAGCAAGCAAGCAAGCCAACAAACAACAACAACAACAACAACAACAACAACCAAAGCAGCAGGAAAAGATCATACATAGTCTTCAGCCATTCCCAGACTTGTCCAGTTGTTTGGAGGACCAGACTGGAAAGACCAGACCTCAGAAGGGCTCTCTGCTCCACCTGGTGGCCATTTTAAGTCAACAACCTCTAAGCGAGACCATAAACTAAATGTGTCTGTACTTGAGCAAAAAGCACCATCCCAGATGGCAGATAATCTCAGGATCTTCCTGGAAGTTCAGAAAACCATGTTTCCATACAAGGCCACAGAGGCATCTCAGATCCACTCTTGATGCAAATTATGGAACACTGCAACTGAAAAGAATTAACAAAATAAATGTTAATCTCTCACAATACACATCTCTGCAAGGAAGAAACCTCCTTCCCCTGCTAGGTCTCAGCAACCCTGCTACCTTTACCTTCTGTCTGTCTGTCTGTCTGTCTGTCTGCAACTTTCATGTTTATTTTCATGTTTTTTTTCTCAAGGGCAATTATGAAGCTCTCCCATTCCTTTAAGTCAGTGCATCATCAGGGGCACAGCAGGTCGGCCTGATAATGTACTGAAGCAAAGGATCAAGCCTGTGCCCTCAGCTCTGCTGACCAAAGAAGTCAGAGAACATGTCAAGGACTAGGCATGGTGCACCTGCCTTTAATCCCAGCACTTGGGAAGCAGAGGCAGGCGGATCTCTGTGACACAGAAGCCAGCTGGTCTGCATAGTGAGATCAAAGCCAGCCTATGGATCCAGGGAGACTCTGTCTCATAAATACAAAAGGAAAAATAACAAAAGACCATGTCAGGGTCCAAATCCTGCCAAGGACTGGAACAGTCCATGCAGTGCTCCCTCCGTAGACTGAGACCTTGCCCTGAGGAACATGAGGAGAACTTTTTATTGACAAGGTCAGCAGTGGCCCCAATTTCCAAAGCCTAGATTTCATATTTGAATAGATTTATCTCCTCTTATAACCTTCTTTTTTTAATTTTATTTATTTTTGTATGTGTATGAATGTACTGTCTGCATGCAGGTCTGTGCACCTGTGTCATGCAATGCCACGGAGGTCAGAAGAGGGTGTCGGATTCCCCTGGAACTGGAGTTCTCCTGGAATTGGAGTCACAGACAGTTCTTAGCCGCCATGTGGGTGCTGGGGATCAAACCCGGGTCCTCTGCAAGAGCTCTTAACCACTAGGCTATCTCTCCAGCCCCTATAACCTTCTTTTTTGGGCAGCAAAAACTTCAGGAACCAGGACACTTAGAGTAATACAACGTCCTTCTTGGTTGTGCAAGGTGCTGATTATGAGGGAGTGCCCATCCTCAGTCACCTACAAATCTCTAGTATCTAATGAGGGACATGACAAGGTGGGGGGGGATTGCTGTCCCCATCCATTGCTGGAGAGCCACCTCCTTTCCACATTATCATTGTTTGGATTCCACAGATTGTTAGCCTGTGCTTTAATGTGTCCATGTGTAGGAATGTTTCTCTCCAGGTGGTGTGACAGAAGCTTTTATTAACACAGATTGTCCTTCCAGACTTCTTGTGAACTTTCATCCAGTTGCTTGGAGTGCCCTGTTGTGCTGGACAGCCTTAGTGTCAACTTGACACACCTGGGTTGAGGGAGTCTCAATTGGGGAATTGCCTCCATTGGACTGCCCTGTGGCCATATCTGTGGGGCATTTTCTTGATTGTTGAATGATGTGGGAGGGCCCAGCCCACTGTGGGCAGCACCATCCCTGGGCAGGTGGTTTTGTATTGTGTAATAAAGCAGTCTGAGCATGGGCCAGGAGAGCAAACCAGTAAGCAGCACTTGTCTATGGCTTGTGCATCAGCTCCTGCTTCCAGATTCTTGCACTGAGTTCCTACCTTGGGCTCCTTAAGTGATGTGTGACCCAGGAAACATAAGGTGAATGAACCCTTTCCTACTCAGGTTGACAATTGGTCAGAATGTTTTGTCCAAGAGATTGAAAGTAAACTAGAACAGACATTGGTACCAGCGAGTGGGCTATTACTGGGACAGACTTGTCCTTGGTGTTTAGGGGAGGATTGTGGAAGCTTTTGGAACTTTGAAAACTCATTGAGTGCTTAGAGTTTGTTTCTGTGGAGCTTGGAACAGTTAGTCTGAAAGAGTTGTAGATGATGGAGGCCTGGCTTGTGAAGCTTCAAAGAGAAGCGGAGAACATCAGGTCTGTTTGTATATTTGAACTGAGACTCTGTGGGTCTGGTCAGCTGGGATAAAGAATCAGCTGTGATTAAGAAGAGACCAGAATCTGAAGTGAACCTTTATTTTACTGGGACAATTGATGCTGGCTAGTGGGGGCTGAAAAACCAGCTGTAAGTAACAAGACACCAGCATCACTGTGGTGAAATCTTCTGGGTTGAATTTCCTCAAGGTCAGCACACAGAAGCTGTGGTCCAGAGGGGGCCTGAAGCCCCCATCTCAAGCCAGAAGTAGGACTTGGTAATGTCCCTCCTATAAGAGTCTCCTATATTGTTCTGGTGTTGAAAGTGTGAGGGGGTAACAGAGAGCAAGTTGACATTGATATGTGGCCTCAATAGACCCACAGAGGGACACACACACACACACACACACACACACACACACACACACACACGGAAAAGCAGAAAGAGGAAATAAAGGAAAGAAGGAAGGAGAAATGAAGGAAGGATGAAGAACTATTTTGTTGAATAGATATTAATTCTTGAATTTCTCCCCGTTGCTTTATATGCAACTGTGTTCATAAAGGGGTTTCTTTCATTTCTTGTGGAGGTTGAATGACAATGTCCTCATTAGGCTCAAGTATTTGAAACTTGGTCCTCAGTTTGTGGTGCTGTCTTTTGAGATTTAGGAGGTGCACCCTTATTGGAGAAAGTTGTCACTGGAGGTAGACCTTAAGAGTGATGCCCTTGCACCACGTCCAGTTTTCTCTCTCTCTTTAGTGTCCATGCTTGAGGATGTAAGCTTCCAGCTTCTTGCTCTGACCATCTACTACCAAGAATGACTGATTCCACTGTGGGCCAAGAGGAGCGCCCCAGGACTGAGTGCTCCCCAGCTGTCCTCCACAGTGATGGGTATGTCTTCCTCAGATCCTTGGCGGGCTCCAGCCACTAGACCAGATGGACCTCCTCAGCCTGAGAATAAGGATCTTCTGAGGGAACTGGGTCAGTTCAGGAGGAAGAATCAGGCTGACATGATGTTCTCTGAGAGTCAACCATGTTGCTGCCCTGTCCTCAATTCACTGGAATACAGAGACACTAAAAGGTAAAGTCTCTCTGTTCTCTCTCTCTCTCTCTCTCTCTCTCTCTCTCTCTCTCTCTCTCTTTCTCTCTCTCTTCCCCGTCCTTCTTCCTCTGTGTCTGTATAACTTACACAGAGACGCACAGAAGCACACACAACGATCCACACAACATCCACGTTTCGCCGGCCTTGTCCCTTCTCACACTTACCTCTCGCTACTGGTTTCTCTAAATTTCATGCTTTTGTTCAGTTTTGTTTGTTTGTTTGGCTTTGGCCCAAGCTCATGGCTCTCCTGGTCTTAGGGATGCAGTAATTGTCCGCTCTCACTACGAGGTGTCCATTTCCCTCCTGTTTTGAATAAGATTTCTGTGTAGTACGGGCTGACAGGACCTGTTGCGCCTGCTGCCTCAGATACTGAGTGTGGGAATTCAGCTAGCTACCCAGATTAGCTTAATTTTTTTTCTTTTCTTTTTGAGACAGGGTCTCCCTGTAGCCCCAGCTGTCCTGGAACTCACTCTGTAGACCAGGCTGGCCTTGAACTCACAAAGATCTGCCTGTCTCTGCCTCCCAAGTGCTAGGATTAAAGGTGTGCATCACCACGCCCAGCTAGCTTAATTTTTTAAAGTCATGATGTAGCTGAAAATGACCTTGAACTCTTAAGCCTCTGTCTCCACCTCCCACACTGGAATTACAGGTACTATCCACTAAGCTTTTCTGGGCAAGATCTCTCCCAACTGAGTTATGTGTTAAGCTTTATTCTGGTTTTGTTTCTTTGATTCCTGGTCTCATATGTAGCAGTGAAAGGCTTTAAATTTCAGATCCTCCTGCTTTTGCTCTCCATAGTCCTGATTTAGAAGCCAGCACCACTGACCATGTCATTTTTTTTTTTTAACCAGCCTGAATAAACTTTTTTTTTTTCCCAATTGAGAGACCTTCTCAGCACCACACATACAAAAGTTGCAGCCAGACCTCCCCCATCTTCCTTAAGCACATGAGCAGTGGGCTGGGTTGTAACCATGGACAAGTGGACAATGCCTCTCACACCACCCTCTCTGCAGGAATATCAGAGCCACTAGGCAGTAGTTCCCAGGACTGTCACCTGTACAGTCAGGTAGGGGTAAAAAAAAATATTCTGGCCTGAGGCCTCAAGTCTGCTTGAAAAGAAAGCAGATGACACAAGGCACAGGAAGCCAGTGCCCCGGCCGGGGAGCTGGTGTGATCGGAGGGAGTCTAAGCCTCCCCTACAGTTTGAAGGTTTCCTTCAGTCACTCTTTGGGCAGTCTCCCATCTCTCAGTTAGCTAGTTCTAGGGAGTTCTTGGAGTTTTCTTTACAGTAGATGTCAGAGTCTGGGTAGTGGCGCATGCCTGTAATCCAATTACTTGGAAAGCTTAGACAGGAGGATAGATACAAGAGCAAGGCCAGCCTGGGCTACACAGTCAGTTCCAGTCAGCTTGGGAGATAGAGGGAGACTCTGTCTCTTAAATACAAAAGCAAACCAGCAGAGCTAAGGCTAGAACTCAGTTGTGCACAGCATGCCTGGGTCACTGGGCTCTTCCCTAGCATGGAATACAATGGAATGTGGGGTGTGTGCCTGTCATCCTTACACTGGGTAGTGAAGACAAGAGGACCAGATGTTCAAGGGCATTCTGTGACACATGACAATTATGTTAAACATAACCACCAAACCCTTAATCCAAAAATTAGAGAAAGCATGCATCTCAGAAAAATCCCGATATTCCTAATAAATCAGAATCCCTGTGTGATCAGAAGTAAAGTGGGCCTCTGGATACATGCAATCCATGTAATACATGGCTGAGCCCAGGGTCCATCCAGAATGCATAGCAGTGGGGGAGAGTGCCTGGCTGGTCTTGTGGAAGGCAGAGGGGAGGAAGGGGCTGGAGAGCAAGGAGGCCCCCTAACCCATCTGTGGAGGAAGGCTGCTGTCTTTGTATCAATCAGAAACTACACACCTGTGCTGCCCCCTTGTGGCACCTCTACAACTCTGCGTCCCATGTGCTGGTTTTGCTGGGGCTTCTGCCTGAATTCATGCCTAGAGAGGGGAAAATGGCAGAGTTCTGTTGCTTTGTTTGTTTGTTTGTTTGTTTGTTTGTTTGCTTATATGCAGGGTCTCATGATGTGGCCCTAGCTGGCCTGGAACTCTATGTACACCAGGCTGGCCTCATACAGAGATCCCCTGCCTCTGACTCCCCAGTATAGTTTTGTTTGTTTTTGATAGAGGGTTTTTAAATGTTAGACAGTTCTACCCTAGATATCATTATGTAACCCAGGATGGCTTTGCACGCACAGCAATCCCCCAGTCTTGCCCTCCACAGTCTTGGAATTACAGGCTCCCTCCATTATGCACATCTATCCTGGTTTTGTCCTTTCTATTTTCCTCCCACACATACAAAGAAGAAACAAAATGTCTTTTTCTTGTTTGTCTTTTTGAGACAGGGTCTCCCTGTAGCCTCAGCTGTCCTGGAACTCATTATGTACCAGGCTGGCCTTGAACTCACAGAGATCTGCCTGCCTCTGCCTCTCAAGTGCTGGGATTATAGGTGTGAGCCACCATGCCCAGTCTTACAAAATGTCTTTCAAAGCAGAGCTACTGTTGGGAGAGGCACACCTCTCAGCCTCGCTGACTGTAGGCCAGTGAGAGATTCAGGTGGATTGGCATTTGAACAACCTGTGGCTTCCACACTTGCACGTCAGTGTGAACATAGACATGTGCAAGCACAAATGTGTTAAGCACACAGTGTAACCATGTACATGTGAGTACATCTGCATGCAAACCTACAATACATGCACACACAGAGATGTAGATATAATAATTAACAAGAAATACAAAGACAGTAACAGCATCCGGAAAGCCCTGGGAAGACCTGATGATATTTCTGCAAGACATTCTGTGTCAGGCACCACAAGCAAAACAAGAGAAACCTGATGATGCTGAGGATACAGGGGGCAGGGGATGTGTGGCAGCTCTCTTAGGATTCTAGAGAACTACCCAGAACATACACCTGGGACCTCCATGCTGATGACTGACAGTTCTGAATGAGCCAAACCTTGGGCTGTTTTTGTTATACAGCTGAGTCAGATTTGCAGCTGGAGGACCTCCTTGAGCCATGTAGATCTTTCAACCTTGTCCCTTCTTACATTTTTCTCCTTAAAATGGATTTTCTCGAGATCTCCTGAGCCCAGCGGCAGGAAGAGGGGGAGACAGGTAGGAACTGGGTGTCTTGGCGAGCTGATTGTTGATCCTTTGGTCCTGCTGTCTTTGGTTTGATTGGCCTTTGTGGCTGTGAGGTTGGAGTTATCCTCCCAGCTGGGATTAAAGGTGTGGTCTTTGGCTTGATTAGATCTAGTGGCTGTGGGGGCGGAGTTATCCTCCCAGCCGGTATTAAAGGCACGCTTGTGTGACTCTTGAGATTTGAGATCTCCCGAGCCCAGAGGCAGGTGCCGGGCGCGGCTGGCTGAAGAGCCCCCCCCCCCCCCCCCACCGCCAACTGCAGATTACAGAACAGGACGATAGCAGCTGAAGGGACAAGCAACAGTCACGCCTTCATACACAGTAAAGAAAAGGCATTTGGGACTCCCATCGGAATACAGGCAAGGGGAAGCCCATATGCCCAGGATATGAAGAAGAGACACCACTGGTAAAGGGCAGGATAATCCCACAGCCAAGATCTACCAACCCTATGAACGACTCCTGCAATGGGATCGCCTCCGGGCTGTCCCCAGGAACAGACATCAGAAACACAATTGGGAACATTCTAAAGAAACTACACAGACTATAAAGACAAAGTCTAAGGAAACTAAGGAAGAATGAGAAGCGGACTCAAGAAGGGCAGAGAAGAATGACAAGCTCCGGAAGGAAGTGGGATAAGAAACACTGAAAGATCCCCATGCTGAAAAAGAAAAGAAACCAAACCAGGCAAAAAACAGAGCTACAAAAAGAGATCGGAGAAGCTTCCAAACAAGAAATAGAAAACACAAGAAATCAGAAGAGGGAACGGAAAAGGAAATCAAAACCATCATCCATTCAAGAGGAAAGGAAGAAAAAAGCCTCAGAAGCGAATGGACGGAACAGAAAAAAAAAAAAAAAGCATAAGATAAAACACAAACAACTAAAAAACCTCAAGTAAAACATTATGAAAAAATTAAAAATACACAAAACAGAACAACCAGGACTGTGGGACCTATGAGACAGATCAAACCTCCCATCATAGGAATAGAGGAAGAGAAGTAATCCCAAGAAAGGTATTCTCAGATCTTCAAAAGATATAATAGATCAACACTGTCCCCAACTAAAAAAGGACAAAACCACATACCCACTACAAGAAGCACACTAGAACTCCAAACTACAAAGGGACAGCAGAAAACGAAATTCTCCACCCACATCATAGTTTAAAATGCTAGCACACCCAAAAACAAAAAAAAAATTCTTAAAGCGACAAGAGAAAAACAACCAAGTGACCCTATGGGAAACCTATCAGAATAACAACGGACTTCTCACACTGCAAACATGAAGGCAAGAAGAACCTGG
>VZQC01002030.1:6551479-6562668 GCA_009823505.1 Rhizomys pruinosus | reverse complement strand
TTTGTGTGTGCATACAGGCTAAAGCAGGCCTTCGCATTCATTCAGGTGGCCCGGGAGTGGAAACAGGTTCTCGGACCCCCAAATTTGGATAGCTGGTTGTGTGTGAAGTGACTTGTGAATGGACATAGGCTGAAAATAAGCCATCAGCCATCAGCCTGCCTGACAATTACTGTCCAGGGGTCAGAAGTCTCTGGGCAGGTGTGAAACCACTACCAAGAGTGAGAAATGTTGCTTCTCCATTGTCCCAGGCTAAGGGCCTGAGTTTGAGGTACCTTACAGACCGGGCTACAGAAGTAGCTAGATGGTCTCTAACATCTAGTAGGCCCAGTTCCCACCAGTGGCCACAGGGTTGTATACCTGTGTTCCCATTCCCTTAGCAGTGGCCAGTTTGTACATTGCATTATATCAAAGATAAGATTCCTACAACTACCATCTCAACTTGGGTGGAATTTGTAAGTCTTAAACCAAAGAGAGTCTCTCAGATAAAAGTGGTTATCTTGATGTCCTGTTTGACAGCATTAGGTTCTTCCCAACCTTTATTCATGAGTGTGGACTGTTGTAATCCTTTTGATTTTAAATCAGCTCAGCTGGTGCGTGGCGTGGCTCACGCCCTTTAACCTATAGCACTTGGGGCAGCGGCCGCGGATCTTTGTTGGTTCAAGGCCAGCCTGTGTATCAGAGCGAGTTCCAGGACAAGCATGGGGCTACAGGGAGACCCTGTCTCAAAGGCAAAAATAAAATAAATAAATCAATAGCTCAAAGCTTTGTATGTATGTATGTATGTGTGTGTGTGTGTGTTTGTGTGTGTTAGTGTGTGTGAGAGAGAGAGAGAGTGAGATCAGAGGAGAGAGGGAGAGAGGAGAGAGAGAGAGAGAGAGAGACGATGAGAGAGAGACATACAGACAACAAAGAGAGAGAGAGAGAGAATAGAATTTTTTTTTTTGGGTCATTTTGAGACAGGGTCTCCTGTTACTCCCCGGTGTCCTGGACCTCACCTGGTTAGACCAGGCTGGCCTTGAAACTCACAAAGATCCGGCCTCTGCCTTGCCCTCACAGGCAGGATCAAAGGTGTGTGCCCACCACACCCAGCAGGAAAGAAAAGAAGAAGACATTTTTGAGACAAAATCTGTAGCTCAGGGTGGTCTAGGACACCCTAGGTACCCAAGAACAACTCTTGAACTGATACTCCTGGCTCTACTTGTCAGTTTCAGGTGTGTGCAACCACAGCCAGCTAAGGCCATGTTACAGAAAAATCATGAGACCAAAGCCAAAGTCAGATGAGGAGAGGGAGGTTAATTCTATGCTAGCAGGTCTGACCCATGTATCTTTCCATAAAGGAGTCAGCCCCTTACCTGAGGCATTGAGGACTTTTATGCCCATTGTTAGAAAAAAAAGGGGCGGCTTATATGGTTGGATCTATGCAGGCATGAAACCCAGATAAAAGACATGCACACCAGGCATAGGTCTTTCCGGGATATATTTACTTCAGAATTGGTAAGGGCTGTCCATTGATGGAAAATATCACTTCAAGCACCTAGATGGCTGGTCAAGCCCATTTAAATGTCTTGGGCAGGGACTCAGGTAAAGGGGAAGTAGGGTTACTGACTGACAGCTTCTGGAGGAAGTGGACATCTGTGTGTCCCTTGGAATCCCAGAAGACCCAGACCTAACACCCATGTGACAGATGCAAGCAAAGAGCAAACGACACACATATGGTAATTCAATAAGTGGTTTATGTAAGGTTATGGCGCGCTCCCCCCCGGAATGAAAGGCCACAAGGTCTAAGTTCTTCGGAGCAAAGTTTAATTTGGGGTATCCGGGGCTAGGCTCAGAGGAGAGATAGATCCAAGCCCAGAATGGCATCTGGCTTGGGAATTTAAGGGATAAGGTTGGAGTGGGATTCAGCAAGGGTGGGGTGGGTCGAAAGGCAAGGCAGAAGATTCCTGAGTAATCAGTGGTGGCCTGCTTTAGCATAACCCAAGGCTATGCCTGATAGAGCAGGTTCTAGGACCTCAGTCTTAGGTGTCTCTGCATTCCATGGGCTTCTGGAGCTGGCACCCTGACATTCCAGCCTTCTGTCTCTATAGGGAAAAGGGCGGTGGTATGTTCTTTGTAGACATTCAAGAGGCTGATCAGTGGTAAAGTCTGGGCGGAAAACAGCTGTTGTTAGGCCGTAGGCTTAGAATCCAGTTTCCCATTTAGCTGCTCTGAGTGCTCTTCTCAGTGGGTTTGGTCCAGATCAATAATGGCCAAGTACTTAGTGGATGTTTTCAGATCGATAGTGGCCAGAACTTTTAGCGGACATTTTCTCTGCAAATGAAAAGACAAGCTGGTTGAGTCTTACATGAGTATACCAGTGTAGGGACTTCACAGTACAAACGGGGCTACAGGGTGCATTAGTGATTGGAGAGTCCTTGTCTATAGAGTCTCTGGAGGAAGAGAGAAACTGTGCTATATTATACTCCATTGTAAGGAATTGGGAAAAAGTAGTTTTAGTATGCAGGGCTCTAGAATGAGGGCCGGCTTTAATACACAGGGCCCCAGGAATGAGAGCCGGCATAACCATGCGAATATAAAAGGTGGTATTTCCTGGCAATGGCACACTAAATCTTTCATCTATCTCTGAGATATTGTCTAACATGACACAGTAGATCTCTTACCTATCTCTCTGACAATACCCTATTTCATCTTCTTTCTTTAGATTACAGTTTCCTGGGGCTGGGCGAGATAGCCTGCGGTTAAGAGCCCCGATGGCTCTTACAGAGGAACCCGGCGCTCGATCCCCAAGCACCACATGGGGCTGAAGAACATCTGAACCTCCAATTCAGGAGAACTCCAGTTCCAGGGGAATCAGAGACCTCTCCTGACCCCGCGGCATTGCACGACATGGGGTGAACAAACCGCATTGCAGACAGTAATTCATACACATACAGAAATAAATAAAAATTAAAAAAAAAAGATAAAGTTTCGTTGGTTGTGTTTAAAACAACACAGTTAGCTCAGATAAATGAATGTTTTGTTTTGGTGTTAGGTCAGTTGAGGTTCTGGTCCTTTAGGGGTCACTCAGGCCTTGCGCCTGGCTCTCTTCACCAATTCCATCTATGTGAGGACAACAAGGTCAGGCCTTGCTTGACTAGATCTTCCCTTTGAAGCATGAGGCGTCTCTCCTCTATATGAACTTTCCTCCTTTGACTGGACACTGGCTGGATGGAATCCTTTTAAGTGAATCTCAAGACTTCCCTGGCGCGGGATGACTGGTGACTCGCTGCCATAGGACATGCACAAAGCTTCAGACTGCCAGGACCTAGGTACCAAAGTCAACCTCAGAGGGTAGGGCCAAAATATTTGTCCCTATCAAATCCCTCTTGCCAAATAAAATTGGAGCTTCAAGTGTGGTCGCTAAACCTCCAAGAAGATTGTTTGAATGAATTTGGTAATTTAATTCACTTATAACTCCTAAGTAAAGCTTTAACATTGACTTAAGCACTGTTAATAAATTCTAATTGCTGTGGCAAAAATATTTTGACTAATAATAAAAGCTCATGGTAGGAGCCTGGTAGTGGCGGCAGCAGCACAGGCTAGGACAGGATGCTATTTACTGGCTTATGTTGCTGGCTAATGTTCAGCCTATTGTATACCATATAGAAATATCTGGCCACGAATGGCATTGCCCACAATGGGCACAAGCCAGTCCAATGAAGACAATTATTGAGGTTTCTCAGTTCAGTTGTATCAGGTGGCATTAAATCTATGTAGTAAGTCCTACAATTTGTTCTTTAAGGTTTATAAAAGTCATTTAGGTACTCAAAGTACAGTGATTTAAACCATGCAAGGCAAAAGTTTTAACAAACATTCCCAATGAACCAACCTTCCACAATAATAAGGAGGGTTAAAACCAGTCATCTCACAATGGAAGGCCAGTCACTTGTCCCCAGTAGATTTGAATCTAGCTTTGAAAAAAAAGGAAAAGGGCGGGGCTTTGCTTAACATTACCAGCAGCTGGCAGATAATACTTAGGGCTAACCCAAATTGGTTACACTCGGACTGTGTGGTCACCAGAAAGCCAAACCTAAATTTTCCCAAAGATATTAAAAGTAACATGTGCAAAGTATAACAGATAGACAAAACAATTTTAGTATGTATAGGTAACTCTATATAGTCTGTTTTACTTGAGGCTGTAACTAAAAAAAAGTTCAGGAATTCTGTAATGATGGTAATGGAGAATTCAGTTTATTGCCCACTATAGCCTGCTTTTATAAGCCAAATGACGTCAGCTCCCAGAGCCAATCACAGGCTCCCAATTCCACATCACTGTTGCCCCACCCAGCATCATGCACCTAGGCCTTGTTGTCTGCTTCTCCTTGGGGCAGGGTCAGAGAAATCCCCTGACTCCCATCCATGTGGTGCCCTGAGGGGTGCTAGCTGAGAACTAGTCCCCAATTCAAACTGGGTCTTTCTACAGTTTGTAGTGGGCAGTATTGACTTTTTTTTTTATGTGCATGAATGTACTGTCTGCATGTAGGTTTGTGCACCCGTGTCGTGCAATGATGTGGAGGTCAGAAGAGGGTCTCGGATTTCCCTGGAACTGGTGTTCTCCTGGAACTGGAGTTACAGACGGCTCTCAGCTGCCATGTGGGTGCTGGGGATCAAACCCGGTTCCTCTGCAAGAGCAGTCAGTGCTCTTAACCGCTAGGCTATCTCTCCAGCCCCCATGGCAGTATTGAAATTTAACTAAAAATACTTCTCCTGACATGGTGAAGAAGACTAGTAGGCCACTTAGAATAACTCCAATTTCTTTAGGGAAAAACTTCATTTTGTGTTAAAGATTTCTTGGAAATAGCATCATTCTGCAGAGACCTGAAATAGCAGGCAGGTGGCATTTACTTAGAACTGACCCTTGAACCAGGTTTTAGCAATGAGGTTGCAGAAGAACAATGGAAACAGGGAGACAATAAAATGAGTCAACTCCGGGATAGCAGGACAAAGAGAGTCAACAGAACAGAGATAAGAGAAGGGATCATCCCCTCTGCTAATTGAAGATAATAGGGAGAATGGGTCCTAAAAGTTAGCCATCGGGAAGTCACCTGCAGTGACCCCTAGTCACAGCTAAACCAAAGCCCACTGAGATGTGAACTCTACCTTTCAAAACCCCTGTGTAGAATTTCTTGGGGTCACCTTTTCTTTTTTTTTTTTTTTGGTCTTTTCGAGACAGGGTCTCCCTGTAGCCTCAGCTGTCCTGGAACTCACTCTGTAGACCAGACTGGCCTTGAACTCACAAAGATCCGCCTGCCTCTGCCTCCCCAGTGCTAGGATTAAAGGCGTGCGCCACCACGCCCGGCGGGGTCACCTTTTCTACCTGCATGTAGTGAAAGAATGAACCCCAGTGTGTCAGTTATCAATTTGGCTTTTTTCCTCAATAAACTTCATGAAAAGCAGCTGCCTAACTCATTGGTGATGTGGGGGGACAACCCCCCCACACCCTAACAATGGGAAGAAAAAAAATGCCCAAAGAAGAAAGCTTCCATCATGGAAATAAGGAAATAGACTTGGTTGCTGAAAGGCCTTATAATGTTATGGTAACCAAGGACTTTGGAGCAGAAAGAGATTTAAGATGGGAGATAAAGAGATAGACAGCAGAGGTAGGACAGGCTGCAGGCTCCTCCTCTGCCCCTGCGGTGACCCGAGTAGGAGCCTTTGTTTCTCTAGGATAACTCACTGCTGTAGCCTTTGTGATTGCATGTTATCTGTAAACCACCTGCTGGATTACCATTTAAGTGTTATATGCTCTTTGCTTGCATTTGTTACAGGGTATAAAAGACCCCAGAGACTCAGACAGGCTGCTGACTCCATTCTGGAATGATCCCTGGGTCAGTTTGCCAGTGGATTAGCCCACTAGCATGAGATAAACTCCCTCTCCTCCCCTGAACTTGGCTTTGGTCTCACAAATTTTCTGTAACACTCCTACTGGGTGTGATAGCACACAACTTTAATCCCAGCACTCAGGAGGTAGAGGCAGGTAGAGCTGTGTGAGATTGAGGCCAGCCTGGGGTACATAGTGAGTTCCAGGCCAGCTGGGGCTTACAGAGACCCTGTCAAAAAAAAAAAAAAAAAAAAAAGCAGGGGCTAGAAAGAGGGCTCAGCAGTTAGCAGCAGTCTACTCTTGTAGAGGCTGAAGTTTGATTCTCAGCATCCATATGCCAATTTACAACCGTTCCTAACTTCAATTCCAGGAGACCTGATGCCCTCTTCTGGCCTCCTGAGGCACTGCACACACAGGTGCACTTAAATACACACAGGTAAAGCACTCATAAGCATAAAATTTTAAAATGAGCTGGGTGTGGTGGCACACGCCTTTAATCCCAGCACGCCAGCCTGGTCTAAAGAGTGAGTTCCAGGACAGCTGGGGCTACAGGGAGACCCTGTCTCGAAAAAGACAATAAAAAAAAATTAATTAATTAATTAAAAAAGCAGCTCCCTGCTGTTTAATCATCTTTATTCATCTTCATCATCAGTGAATTTCACAGGGCAAGCAGGGTAGAGTTATTTGCAGGAGGAGAAGGTCTTCCAGAAGAAATTCTTGCAGGGTGTTTTGTCTTGGCGCGGGGGCTTTTGGAGAGATGGGACTTCCTGCCGCTTGGACACCTTGCTGGCATCCCCTTTGATGAGGGCAGCAGCACTGGCCTGGGAGGTCCACTCATGCCGCCACGCAAGGAAGGTCAGGAAGGTCAGGAGGCTGTTTCTCTTCCCTTCTGCTGCTTCCTGCCCGTGCTTCTACAGAGAAGGGGAAGGTGATAAAAGCAACATGGCACTTACTCAGCACTAGAGATATGCAACACCTCCCTTAAATAAGAAAGATGCTCTGTAACAATAATCACATTCCACTAAAGGCTGAGATAGTTGTGAGCACCTTAAAGAAATGGTTCTAATTAGAGAAATAGAAAAGTTGTTTTTCAGATAAGTAAAAAACAAACAAACAAACAAACAAAAAACCCTGCTAGTTCGGCTTTATAATCTTTGCTGAAGTCCTTCCAGAAGAGACCAGAAAATTTGTCCCCCCACCCCACCCCCAGCCCTAGCCGAGGTGATGACAACGAAACAGTCTCAGGCTTATCTGTTTGTCCATCCCCACATTCTCACACCCATCCCATCTTCTCACACCCATCCCACATTCTCACACCCATCCCATCTTCTCACACCCACCCCCATCTTCTCACACCCATCCCCATCTTCTCACACCCACCCCCATCTTCTCACACCCATCCCATCTTCTCACACCCATCCCATCTTCTCACACCCATCCCATCTTCTCAGATCAGAGCAGACTGTGAAGCTAAATTTGGTCTTTCAAATTCCTTAGATAATGTCTGGGAGCAATGGATGATAAATGATCTGCCTGAAACTCTCTGGTAATTCCAGAGAAAAATCCATTTTTAATGGTCAACTTTATGTACTCTTTCTTGGAACTTTTTCAAAATGGGAAAAAAAAGATGGTAAATCATTTCATGAAATTACAAATTCACACCATGGCAAATGGAATGACATGATTTAAATCTGAGACAGGGAGAATAGTTCTGTATGTAAATTAGGGAGCTGTTCCACAAGTATGCTGTGACAGCCAGAACAATGACTGTCCCAAAGACTGACCTGGGCAGACTCTGGATTGGAGAGGGCCCCATGACCTGCAGAGGAACCTGACAAACATGATTGGGGCAAGTAGACATATATGAGAGCCAGTGGTCTGAATGGGACATCACAGTAGCCCAGGCAGCCAAGAACACTGGAGTTCCACTAGGTTCAGCTCAGCACACACACACACACACACACACACACACACACACACACACACACACTGGGAAATCCACAGGGTGGTCATAATGCCAAGAAATGAGACAAGCAACAGGCCAACACGTGGAGGAGCAGGGACCATGACTAGACTTACCATACTGTCCAGACCAGCAGGACCACCCTCCCGGGGAAGGGATGTGGCCACGGACCCCCAGAGCAGCAGCAGCAGGCCGAAGGCTGACGGCCACTTCCCTCTGGCCCTGCAGCCGTCCATGCTTCTTGGCAGCCCTGAAGTCAACGTTTTTGTGGATGTGGGTCTCTTCTTTGGAGCCTTGGGTATTTTAAGCTCTGGCCCCAGCTGTTTGGGGGTCTATACGTGTCCATTGAAAACCCGTATGCCTCTCCTCACTTGTGCAGTGACGCACAAGCCCAAGCAATCAGTTCTTGCAAAAACATTTTGGGGTTGGATTTAGCCCCTTAATTAAAGTCTCAGGTCTGGTGTTGAGAGTGAATCTGCTCTTATTTTAGAATGCATGTGCCTGAAAATATGAGGAAGTTCTACTTCCTTGTAATTGAGCCTAGAGCAAGCAGGAAGCGGCCAGAACAAAGCCTAGTGATTTGAACATAATATGAAATTAGGCTTGCATAAGGAGCTTAAAACATGAAATTCTGCCCATAGGAAAGTCTGACTGAGGGCTGGGATGCCGCTCAGCCCAGCACGTGCTTACCATGTGTGAGGCTCGGTTCCTTCCCCAGTGCCAAAAATAAAGTCTGCTATGAGCAAAAGACAGCTCGGGGACACAGTGACAGCACCGCTTTCTCATCTAATCCAAGCAAGGGTGAACTAAGAGCCTTCAGCTGCACAGTGCCCAAGTCACTGAAGCATAGATGCTGATGCAGAAGGTATGGAACGAATGAGGCACATCCTGTGTCACCAAGAATTCCCATGTGACCCTGACCCTGACCCAGCCAGTTCCTACCCAGGGACTTCTAGACCTACTTAGGTTAGCAAATAGCACATTTGGAAAAATGAAATGATGACTGGTGAGATGACTCAGCAGGTAAGGGCACTTCCCAACAAGGTTGGAGATGACTCAGCAGGTAAGGGCACTTCCCAGTAAGGTTGGTAACCTGAGTCAATCCCTACACCCCCCATGGTGGAGAAGACTGACTCCAGAAAGTTGTTCTCTGACCTCACATGCCCTGTGGTGTATGTGCATCTGCCTTCCCCACCACAAAATACATCAATTTTTTTTTCCAGGTGTAGTGGCTCACTCCTTTAATCCCTGTACTTAGGGAACAGAGGCAGGTGGATCTCATCTCTGAGAGTTCGAAGCCAGCCTGATCTAGAGAGCAAATTCCAGGGTAGTCAGGACTACATAGTGAAACTCTGTCTCAAAAAATTATATTTATTGCTGGGCGTGGTGGCGCACGCCTTTAATCCTAGCACTCAGGAGGCAGAGGCAGGTGGATCTTTGTGAGTTCAAGGCCAGCCTGGTCTACAGAGCGAGTTCCAGGACAGCTGGGGCTACAGGGAGACCCTGTCTCGAAAAGACCAAAAAAAAAAAAAAATTATATTTATTTACTTATTTGGTTATTTATTTATCTTTTTGAGACAGGGTCTCCCTGTAGCCCCATCTGGCCTGGAACTATGTAAACCAGGCTGGCCTAGAATTCACAGAGATCCACCTGCCTCTGCCTCCCTAGTGCTGGGATTAAAGGCATATGCCAACCACACCTGGATAAAAAAATTATTATTATTATTATTTTTGTATTTTTGAAACAGGGTCTCCCTTTAGTCCCAGCTGTGCTGGAGCTCGCTATGTAGACCAAGCTGGCCTTGAACTCACAGAGATCCACCTGTCTCTGCCTCTGCCTCCTGAGTGCTGGGATTAAAGGCATGTGCCACCACGCCTGGGGCTATTATTATTTTTTTAGATATATGAGTGTATGGGGGCTGGAGAGATGGCTCAGAGGTTGAGTGCCGACTGCTCTTGCAGAGGACATGGGTTCAATTCCCAGCACCCACATGGCAGCTAAGAACTGTCTTTAAGCCAGGTGTGTGGTGCATGCCTTTAATCCTAGCACTCAGGAGGCAGAGACAGGTGGATCTCTGTGAGTTCAAGGCCAGTCTGGTGTACAGAGTGAATTCTAGGCTTGCTGGGGCTGCAGGAAGACCCTGTCTTAAAAAAAAAAAGTACTAAAGATAGATATATGAGTGTTTTGCATATAAGTAGGTACACCACATGTGTGCAGGGCTGTCACAGGCCAGAAGAGGGCATCAGATCCCCTGGAAGTGGAGTTACAGGCAGTTGTGAGCAACCAAGTGGGTGTTGGAAACTGAACCTCAATCTTCTCCAAGAACAGTCAGTGCTCTTAACTACTGAGCCATTTCTCCAGTCCCCTAGTAAAGATATTTTACTAGGGGACTGGATCTCCCTACCTCTGCCTCCTGAGCCCTGGGACTAAAGGTGTGGACCACCGTGCTGGGCCAATAAACCCTGCTATTATCCAATAAGACTAGAAGTTACCCAAACCCTGCTAAAATTCCCCTAGACCCTGTATAAAAGGCCTGTGAGCCAAGTTCTCGGGGTCAGTCTTTTTCCTCCCACCCCAGCATGCTGGTTTACTTTTTCCTGAAATAAACTCTTGGTTTTCCATCCTTTGGTGTGGCTGGTCTGGATTTTCGGACCCTAACAGTCATGCATAAATATTCCAAATAAAGAAATTACATGAATGTCAGTCACTTTTCTCAACTGGGTAGAAAACATCAGGCCAGATATGGTGGCAGAGGCCGGATGGTCAGAAGCCAAGGCCAGTCTCAGCTACATAGTGAAGTAGAGGCCAGCCTGGACTACATGAAATCATTTCTTTTCTTTTTTTATTTTTTAAATTATTTATTTATTTATGTGTATGACTGTACCATCTGCATGTAGGTTTGTGCACCTGTGTCGTGCAATGCTGAGGAGGTCAGAAGAGGGCATCGGATTCCCCTGGAACTGGAGTTCTCCTGGAATTGGAGTTACAGACGGTTCTCAGCCCCCAGGTGGGTGCTGGGGATCGAACCCAGGTCCTCTGCAAGAGCAGTCAGTGCTCTTAACCGCTAGGCCATCTCTCCAGCCCTACAGGAAGTCATTTCAAGCACTACACGGGTGCACAAACCTGCATGCAGACAGTACATTCATACACATAAAAAAAAAATTTCAAAAAAGAAAACATGACAGCCCAAATAAAGTACCCCTGCCAACTGGAAGATGCCCATAAGCCCTCTCAGCAGGTGAGATGCTGAGACTCACCATTTCCACTCATGTCTACACTGAGCTGCAGAAACTCCTGAAATCTATAAAGGATGTTCTACGATGGTCCTATTCATTTTCTGGTCACATAGCAAAGTTTTTTTTTTT
>VZQC01002030.1:6509478-6532199 GCA_009823505.1 Rhizomys pruinosus | reverse complement strand
CCAGCTCCCGCTGCCGTGGCCTTAAATACTGCCTGCCGGCAGAAGGTAACACCCACATTTGGGGTGGGCCATCCGGGTTGAGGTGGTCCAATCAGAAGACCCTTTTCTCTTATTTGTTCCTTAGTCCAGTCAAGTTGACACCCAGGATTAACCATGACACACAACTTGGTGAAAAACTCTACAGAGGGACATCCTTAGCCTTCAGCAACCCTTTTAGATACTGAAAACCTCACTCTTCCTTGTTCAGAGAAGTGCCAAGAACAAGGGGGCAGAACTTCAAAACCAGCTGAGCAACAGTCCTAGTCAAGGATCAACAAACTTGTGTTAAGCCGCTTGCTGGGCTCCACACTGATTAGGAACTCTCAGTGAAGAGAACACCAATGACAAACCAAAGTCTGATTCCGCCAAAGTCCAACTTGGGGAACAAGTGAGTTTACTGGGCTTCCTTACAGAGTACGGGTGACCCCAAAGCAACTGCACTACTGCAAAATCTCACCCCAACATGGATCTCCCAGAATTGTACCACAGCCTATATACTCTAGCATCTCCTGAGGATTCCCCCAACCCCTCCACGTGCAATTAAAGCAAAATTACAGGCACCTAGCCAGGAGATGCAGGAAGGAGTGACTGAGATCAGGTGAGGGTCAGATGACCTTCCCTCACTCTTCCTTCTGTGAAGGACAGTCAACAGGCCTGATTCTCGGGGTAAGTAGTCACAGATGCTCTGATAAAGATGATGACTTTTGTTTTTATTTTATTTCTTTTTGTAAGTGTATGAATGTACTGTCTGCATGTAGGTCTGTGCACCTGTGTTGTGCAATGCCGTGGAAGTCAGAAGAGGGTCTCGGATTCCCCTGGAACTGGAGTTCTCCTGATACAGACAGTTCTTAGCTGCCATGTGGGTGCTGGGGATCGAACCCAGGTCCTCTGCAAGAGCAGTCGGTGCTCTCAACCGCTAGGCTATCCCTCCAGCCCCAAGATGATGACTTTTTTGTTTGGAGGATGGAGCTATACAATAGCTGAAGATAGAACTGAAATGGGCTGAGCCCTAGACAGCACCTCTACAAGCAAGCGTCCACTGGCTTGCTGCAGGAAGCTCAGGTACGGGACCCTGCATGAATAGAAAGACACCCAGGAGACAAACATGGAGACCTCGGGAAGACTCTGCATACGCTGCCTGACCCAGATGGACGAGCAGTGCTCTGGGCCCTGACTCACAGTTTCCCGAAGTTTTTAGTAAGCCTGCCCACAGCATTTCTTAACTGTTATAACACTGGTGGACTAAGCCTTTCTTTTCTTTTTTGCTTTTGAGACAGAGTCTTCCTGTAGCTCTGCAAGCCTGGATCTCGTTATCTAGACCAGGTTGGCCTCAGTCTCATCATAGAGAGATCCACCTGCCTCTGCCTCCTGAGTGCTGGGATTAAAAGCATGTGCCACCATGCCAGGCACCCAGCATATTTAGATTTAGATTACAGTCTACATGATTACCAACCAGCTCAGGTTCTTCACTGTCCTAAGACCAAAGGGCAGCTGGTTAAGTGGTCAAGCATGTTTTCAGAAGCAGATACTGTTCTTATCAACAGAATTTATTGCAGGTGCCCCAGCACGCAGGGGAATCACAAACAGGCATTCCACTGCCTAATGCAGTACTTGTTTCTCAAAATGATTTCAAGGTGTTTTATGTTCTCCATTTTAATTTTGATTCCTCTTTTTTTTTTTTTTTTTTCTTTTCAAGACAGGGTCTCCCTGTGGCCCTAGCTGTTCTGGAACTTGCTCTGTAGACCAGGCTGGCCTTGAACTCACAAAGATCTGCCTGCCTCTGCCTCCCAATTGCTAGTAAAGGTGTGCGCCACCACACCCAGCTTGATTCCTCTTTTAACACAGAATGATACTATATGGTGTGTACTATGCTCTAGGTAAACTCAGTCATAAAATAATAAAAACAATTATCAGACACACAAAAGGAACAGTAACTGAACGGGCATTTATTTTTCTTTCTTCTTCAGTATAGGCAAAATGAGGGTGAACTGCAGTTGGGAGGCAGAGGCAGGTGGATGGATCTCTAGGAGTTCAAGGCCAGCCTGGTCTACCTAACCAGTTCGAGGCCAGCTGGGACTACAGAGAGACCCTGTCTCAAAAAGTCCAAATAAATCAGTAAGGCAGGATCTCACTATACAGTCCTGGCTGGTCTGGAATTCCCTAAGTAGACCAGGCTGCTCTGAAACTCCCTACGTAAACCAGGCTGCCCTGGAACTCACTGAGAAGTGCTGGGATTAATGGCATACACCTCCATACCCTGCTCTCTGTTTTTTTGAGACAGGGTCCTCATGCATGCCATTTTGGCCTAGAACCTACACCTCTCAAGTGCTTGGATTATAGGCATGCGCTGTGCGCCAGGATTATTGGTGGTGGGATCGAAACTAGGGCTTCCCATGCTAAGAGAGCACTATTCTTCAGTTCCAGATTCTCCACTCTCAGAACCCTAGATTAGAGGGGATGAAGACGCTAATCCCCTACCCAGAAGCAGGCTGCAGGACCCAGAGCCGCCCAGCCTCCCAGGCCGCCTCGGCCCCACCTGGCAGCCCGGTGCGCATGCGCAACCAGCGCGCAGCCCCGAGAGGTCCCATCTCAGACCCCGTTTATTTTGTACCTGCTGGTGAGAGAATTGGTGCTGCCCCTCGGCCTCTTCCTCCTCCATCACTGTGGACCGTCTTTGGCAAGCTCCAGGGTGCAGTGGGAAGCGACCTCCCCACCGATCAGATTTTCCCGCGCGATGGCCTCAACGAGCCGCGCGAGGGGTCAAAGCGCGAAGCTCCGCCTTCCTGGCCCCCGCGCGCCCCCTAGCGGGGAGAACACGGAAGGGGCTTGCGGATCCAGGGCTGCATGGGCTGTACCTAATAGTTACAAAACTTACAATAAATCTTACCTTGAAAAAGTATATATAGGGGCTGGGGAGATGGCTCAGCGGTTAAGAGCACTTGCAGAGGACCTGGGTTTAGTTTCCAGCACCCACATGGCGGCTAACATCTGTCTTTAACTCCAGTTTCAGGGGATCCTACGCCCTCTTCTGAGCTCCACCGGCATTGCAGGACTTGGGTGCATCTATCTACATGCAGACTTATTTATACATATAAAATAAAAATAATTTTTTAAAAGTGTGTATAGGGCTGGAGAGATGGCCTAGCGGTTAAGAGCGCCGACTGCTCTTACAGAGGACCCTGGTTCAATCCCCAGCACCCACATGGCGGCTGAGAACCGTCTGTAACTCCAGTTCCAGGGGAATCCGACACCCTCTTCTGACCTCCGCGGCATTGCACTATACGGGTGCACAGACCTACATGCAGACAGTACATTCATACACATAAATAAATAAATAAATAAAATATTTTTTAAAAAGTGTGTATAGGCTGGGGCTACAGGGAAACTCTGTCTCGAAAATACCAAAAATGAAAAAAAAAAAAAAAAAGGTGTGTATAGGCCGGGGCTGGAGAAATGGCCTAGCGGTTAAGAGCACCGACTGCTCTTGCAGAGGACCAGGGTTCCATCCTCAGCACCCACATGGCAGCTGAGAACTGTCTGTAACTCCAGTTCAAGGGGAATCCGACACCCTCTTCTGACCTCCGCGGCATTGCACGACACGGGTGCACAAATCTGCATGCAGACAGTACATTCAAACACATACAAAAATAAAAATAAAGTGTGTATAGGCCACAATAAACAAATTATGAAAAAAATGCCTCTGTGTAAAAGCAGTTGCCCTTGCAAGCCTGATCACCTAGTTTGATCCTCAAACCCTCCATGAAAGGAGAGAACACTTTTATTTTTGGTCTTTTTGTGACAGGGTATCCCTGTAGTCCCAGCTGTCCTGGAACTCACTACGTAGACCAGGCTGGCCTTGAACTCACAAAGATCCCCCTGCCTCTGCCTCCCAAGTGCTAGGATTAAAGGCGTGCTCCACCACACCCAGCTTTTTATTTTATTTTATTTTTTTTACGTGTGTGAGTGTACTGTCTGCTTGTAGGTTAGTGCACCCGTGTCGTGCAATGCCGTGTAGGTCGGAAGAGGGCGTGGGATTCCCCTGGAACTGGAGTTAAAGATGGTTCTTAGCCGCCATGTGGGTGCTGGGAATCAAACCCGGGTCCTCTGCAAGAGCAGTCTGTGCTCTCAACCGCTGAGCCATTTCTCCAGCCCTGAGAGAACACTTCTTGTGCACCTGTACTCACGCACACTATGCACATAATAATTAATCAATTAATGTAAATTAGGAAGTGCAATGCTTTCTTTTATTTATTTATTTATTTTTTTATGTGTATGAGTGTACTGTCTGCATGTAGGTTTGTGCACCCGTGTCGTGAAATGCCGCGGAGGTCAGAAGAGGGCATCAGATTCCCCTGGAACTGGAGCCAAAGATGGTTCTCGGCCGCCATGTGGGTGCTGGGGATCGAACCCAGGTCCTCTGCAAGAGCGGTTGGCGCTCTTGACTGCTAGGCCATCTCTCCAGCCCCGGAAGTGCAATGCTTTCTATAGTGAACTCCATATACATAAAACTTCAGGGTACCTTGCAAAAATCTATGAGTTAAAACAAATTTTAATTTACTTGTATTTTATGGGTGAATGTTCTGCCTACATGTATGTAAGTGTGCCCGTGTCTGGAATGGCCTTTATGTTAAGCTACAGAATGAGACTGGGGATTTATTTGCCTAGCATGTGTGAGGCCCTGGGTTGTATGCCCAAACTAAGGGACTGAAACCGTGGACCCAGTGTTGGATCTCCTTTCCTTCTTACTTCTCTTCAGTCATTTTCCTCCTCCCCAACTTCATTCTTTCAGGCCCTCATTTGCACCTCACTGACACGAGCAAAGGACTTCCTTGTCATTTCAAGTAATATGAAAGTACTTGGAGAGCATTGCCTCATTTAAAGGCCAGCAGAAAGTACCCCCCCCCCCCGCCTCTGCCAACTGGGATTACGAAGAGGCATCTGAAGGAAGCAAGCAAAGCAAGCCTTCAGCACAGGGAAGAGGCATTTAGGACTCACATTGGAATACAGGCAAGGTGAAGCCCATGTGCCAGGATCACGAAGAAGAGACAACACAGGAAAGGGGCAGGATAATCCCACACCAAGTTTTTTTTTTAATTTTACATGTATGCATGTGTTGCTTACATGTGTGTATGTAAGTGCACCTGTACCATACAATGTTGTGGTCAGAAGAGGGCATGGGATCCCTTGGAACTGGAATTACAGACAGTTGTTATCTGCCATGTGGATGCTGGGACCCAAACTCAGGTCCTCTGCAAGAGCATGCTCTTAACCTCTGAGCCATCTCTCCCATTCCTTTTTTATTTTTTGAGATGGGGTCTCATTGTGTAGACCTGTTTGGCCTGGAACTCTCTATCTAGACCAAGCTGGACTGTAACTCATAGAGATCTGCCAGTCTGCCTGCCTTGGCCTCCCTAGTACTGGAACTAAAGATGTGCACCTCCACATCAGACCAAAATTCATCTTTTATTTTTTTTTAATTTTTTTTATTAATTTTATTTATTTCTGTATGTGTATGAATGAACTGTCTGCATGCAAGTTTGTGCACCCGTGTCGTGCAACGCCTCGGAGGTCAGAAGAGGGTGTCGGATTCCCCTGGAACTGGAGTTCTCCTGGAATTGGAGTTTCAGACGGTTCTCGGCCGCCATGTGGGTGCTGGGGATCGAACCCGGGTCCTCTGTAAGATTGGTCGGCACTCTTAACCGCTAGGCCATCTCTCCAGCCCCCAAAATTCATCTTTTAAGAAAAAATATTTATTTTAGTCCATGAGTGCATGTTGTGCAATGCCCTCGGAGGTCAGAAGAAGGTGTCAGATACCCTGGAACTGGAGTTAAGGATGGTTTTCTGTCACCATATGGGTGCTGAGAGTTGAATCCAAATCCTCTGCAAGAGTAGCCAGTGCCCTTAACCGCTGAACGATCTCTCCAGCCCCATAATTTTATTTTTCCAATTAAAAAAAAAATTTTTTTTTTGTCTTTTCGAGACAGGGTCTCCCCGTAGCCCCAGCTATCCTGGAACTCACTCTGTAGACCAGGCTGGCCTTGAACTCACAAAGATCCGCCTGCCTCTGCCTCCCAAGTGCTAGGATTAAAGGTGTGCGCCACCACGCCTGGCTTTTTAAAGAATTTTTATGTGTATGAATGTACTATCTGCATGTAGGTCTGTGCACCTTTGTCGTGCAATACCTTGGAGATCAGAAGAGGGTGTTAGATTCCCCTGGAACTGGAGCTAAAGACACTTCCGTTCTCAGCTGCCATGTGGGTGCTGGGGATCGAACCCGGATCCTCTGCAAGAGCAGCTGGTGCTCTCAACCGCTAGGCCATCTCCAGCCCCAGCCCCATAATTTTTTTTTTAATTCAGATGTCTCTGTTTATTCTTTGTTCAGATGTCCCAGCCCCATAATTTTAATGATGTTTGAAGCTGGCCATGGTGGCTCAAGCCTTTAATCCCAGCACTTACTCGGGAGGTAGAGACAGGTGGACCTCTGTGAGTTCAAGGCCAGCCTGGTCTACAGAGTGAGCTGGGGCTACAGCTGGGGCTACAGGAAGACCCTGTCTCAAAAAGACCAAAAGAAAAAAAATTATGCTTCTCTCTGGCTTTCAGTATTCCTGAAAATTTAGATCAACTCCCACTACTTTGTAGAAAACAGCTCTAGAACACCACTGACCTGGCACATTCATTAATATTAATTCAAAGTTGAAAAGGCAGACTACAGGCTGGGTGAGGTGGTGCACGCCTTTAATCCCAGCACTCAGGAGGCCGAGGCAGGCGGATCTCTGTAAATCAAGGCCAGCCTGGTCTACAGAGTGAGTTCCAGGCCAGCTGAGGCTATGAGAGAGAGAGAGAGAGAGAGAGAGAGAGAGAGAGAGAGAGAGAGAGAGAGATTGAGTGGAAAAGAGGAAAAGGCAGACTACTATACTTTGTTGTTAAGGAGTCCATATTATGGGGCTGGAGAGACAGCTCAGTGGTTAAACACAGTGGCTGCCCTTGCAGATGACCTGGGTTCAATTCCCACCAGCACCCACATGGCAGTTAACACATATTCCTACAGTTCCAGGGGATCCAATTCCCTCTTCTGTCTTCTGAAGGTACTGCAGAGCACAAGTGCACTTACATACATGCAGGTATAACACTTATACACAACAAATAAAAATAAGTAAAGTTGAGAACTGGATTTTTTTGCCATTTTTCATTTTTTATTTTTCTTTTTTAAGATTGAGAGTTGTGGTGGCTACATTTAATTATCCATTTGGCACAATCTAGAATCACCTGGGAGTTGGGCCTTTGGGCTGGCCTGTGAGGGATTAATTTGATTACATGAATGGATGTGGGAGGCCTATCTTAATTGTGGGTGGGACCATTCCTTTGACCAGGGACCCTGGCTGGATAAGATGGGAGGAAGGGGAAGGAGCTGAGCAGCATTGACCTCTCGCTGTATCCTGCTGTGGATATGAGGAGCTGCATCAGGCTCCTGCAGCCTCGGTCTCCACACTGTGATGGACTGACTGACTGTACCATAAACTGTGAGTTTAAACAAACTTTTCCTCCCTTAAGTTGTTTTGTCAGAATATTTTGTCACAGCAAGAGGAAAAGAATCTAAGACAGTGATAGAGGAAAAACATCCAATATTGACCTCCAGTTTCCAAGCATACCTGAACTCAGGCAGGCGCATGCGCTCACTTAAAACTGACTTCGTTGAGTATTTTCTGAGTCATGATGGAGAAACAGTACCTTGGCTCTCCCTACACTTACTGAGGTGTAGTATCATGTTTGCTCTGAGACACATGCGTAGAGGGGGGGAAGGGCAGCTTTTTCTTTGAAAGCCTCTTGGTAAGCCTGTGATAAAACACTGACAAAACCAACTTGGGAAGGAAAGGGTCCATTTTACTTTCAGCTTACTGTTCATCATGGAGGGAAACAGCAGGAGCTCAGGGCAGGAACCAAAAGTATAGACTTGGGGGTGCTAGCTCCCCTAGCCTGTGCTCAGCCTGCTTTGCTTTGTTTTTGTCTTTTTGAAACAGGGTCTCCCTGCAGCCCCAGCTGGCCTGGAACTGGGTACGTAGACCAGGGTGGCCTTGAATTCAGAGATCCTCCTGCCTCTGCCTCCTGAGTGCTGGGATTATATGTATGCACCACTTTGCTCAGCCTTTAGCCTACTTTCTTATTTTTTTAAAAATATTTTATTTTTGCTGAGTATGGTGGTGCATGCCTTTAATCCCAGCACTCGGGAGGCAGAGGCAGGTGGATCTCTGTAACTTCAAGGCCAGCTTGGTCTACACAGTAAGTTCCAGGCCAGCTGGGACTAAAGGGAAACCTTGTCTCTAAAAGACAAAAAAAAATTTTTATGTGCATAAGTGAATTGCCCGAATTTTGTGTAAGTGTACACATGTCAAGTGCACCCTGCAGAGGTCAGAGGAAGGCGTCGGATACCCTGGAACTGAAGTTATAGTTGTTAGCTGCCTTGTAGGTGCTGAGAATCAAATCCGGGTCCCCTGTAAGAGCATTTGAGTCTTCTCTTAGCCCCAGCCTGCTTTCTTATACAGCACAGAACCATCTGCCTGAGTTGGTACTACCCACAGTGGGCTGGAGCCACTCACATCATTCAACAATTAAGAAAATGCCCCCTAGACATGGGCATAGGCCAATCCAATGGAGATAATTCCTCAGCTAGTGTTCTACCCAGGTGAGTCAAGTGGACAACTGACATGCTATCCAACATGGTCTCCAAAGGCCTAAATCAAAGCACTCTACCAGTTTTCATGGAATGATGGTGAACACCATGATTGGAAGCTGAAGGTCAGCTTGGGCTAGTGAGAAAAAAAAAACTCAAAAAGAAAAGGGACTGGAGAGAAAGCTTAGCAGTTAAGAGCCCTGGATGCTGTTGCACAGGACCCAGGTTTGGTTCGCAGTACCCACGTGGCGGTTCACAGTCACCTGTAGCTCCAGTTCCAGGGGGATCTGCCCTCTTCTGGCCTCCGTGAGCACCAGGCACACACATGGTTCACTTTTATACATGTAAGCAAACACTTGTACACATAAAATAAAGGTATATCTTGAAAAAAATTAGCAAGCTGTAAGTGCAGTTGGGACCTGCAAGGCTGGGATGGTGTTGCTTGAGAGTGAGCAGTTCCTGATAGAGATGACCAGGGCCTTCAAGAGTGCCATGTGGGGGCTGGAGAGATGGCCTAGCGGTTAAGAGCGCCGACCGCTCTTACAGAGGACCCGGGTTCGATCCCCAGCACCCACATGGCGGCCGAGAACCGTTTGAAACTCCAATTCCAGAACTCCAGTTCCAGGGGAATCTGACACCCTCTTCTGAACTCCGCAGCATTGCACGACACGGGTGCACAGACTTGCATGCAGACAGTACATTCATACACATACAGAAATAAATAAAAAAAAAAAAAATTGGCTTTGAAAAAAAGAATATTAAATAAAATAGAAAATTATAAAAAAAAAAAAAGTGCCATGTGTTGGGCACCCTGTTCATTGCCTTGAAGTATGACCCACTCCATAGAAGGGTTCTGTGGAGGCCTGGAGCCCACAGAAAACAAGTGTCTTCTAAGAGCCACTGATGGGAAAAAGATGAGCACCACGATGAGCTCCAAAGAAGAAAGTTCCAGAAGACTTCTTCAAACCTGACAGTTATCATGGATGGGCTGAAGAAGAGGGACAAGAGTAAGAAAACCAGCCCGGCGTGGTGGCGCATACCATTAGCACTCGGGAGGCAGAGGCAGGCAGATCTTTGTGAGTTCAAGCCCAGCCTGGTCTACATAGTGAGTTCCAGGATATCTGGGGCTTCAGGGAGACCTGTCTCAAAAAGACCAAAAAAAAAATAATAATAAAAAAAATAAATAAAAACCACATCTGCCCACATAGTGAAGGGCACTGCTTTTGCCAGCTAACCACAGAACTCTCCAGCCCAAATAAGTGTAATTTTTAAAAAACATTTTAAACTTTACAACCAAGTAAGAATGATTATATGATAGCATCTGTTTATAAAATTGTCAGGTTTCGGGGCTGGAGATATCTCTATCTTAACCTAGCGGTTAAGAGTGCTGACTGCTCTTGCAGAGGACCCAGGTTCGATCCTCAGCACCTACATGGCGGCTGAGAACCGTCTGTAACACCAGTTCCAGGAGAACTCCAGTTCCAAGGGAATCCAAGACTCTCTTCTGACCTCCACGGCATTGCACGACATGGGTGCACAGACTTGCATGCAGACAGTACATTCATACACATACAGAAATAAATAAAGATTAATAAAAAAAACACTTATTTATTCTTGAGACAGGGTCTCCCTGTAGCCCCAGCTGGCCTGGAACTCACTCTGTAGACCAGGCTGGCCTTGAAGTCACAGAGATCTGCCTGCCTCTGCCTCCTGAGTGCTAGGATTAAAGGTGTACACCACCACAACTGGCTTAAAGGTGGTTCTTAGTCACCATGTGGGTGCTGGGAATCGAACCTGGGTCCTCTGCAAGAGCAGTTGGTGCTCTTAGCCGCTGAGCCATCTCTCCAGCCCCTACATTTATTTTTTTAATCCCAGGAGACCCTGTCTCAACCCCCCCAAAAAAAAACCCTCCCCCCAAAAAGAAGAGCAGTTGCTTCCCAGTTAGTTTCCACACTTTGTCCGTCATGCTGAAGCTGTGGCTTCCTGTAGTTAATGAACATCACTCTGGTGATCTATGGAATGCACAGGCATCTGAGAGTCGGAAAAGGCTATGCAGCACTGAGCAGAAACAATTTCGAGCTGATGGAGCTGGAGCCCAGACTGGCCTCTAGATGTCACCACTGTTCTACACCACAATGAAGTCATGGCTACAGGCCTGGTCCCTGTCATGACCCTAGGCATTCACTTTCTGTCCCACCAGTCCTCACAGATATAAGCCCCACTTCACACTAAGGTGTGAAAAGCTCTGTGTGAACTCAAACTGCTTGGAAGTAGTAAGAGCCAGATTTGCTTGTGAGCAGAGCATCCACACTCAGGCCCTCTGCTCAGCCCCACCACCTTCACCATGAATAAGGTAAGACCAGGACATGTTAAGATTTCCTGAGTCTTAGCTGGGCATGGTGGCACACGCCTTTTATCCTAGCACTTGGGAGGCAGAGGCAGGCGGATCTTTGTGAGTTCAAGGCCAGCCTGGTCTACAGAGTGAGTTCCAGGACAGCTGGGGCTACAGGGAGACCCTGTCCTCGAAAAGACCAAAAAAAAAAAAAAAAAAAAATTCCTGAGTCCTTTTCAGCTGCATTAAACAAGACACCAATAAATATTCAAATAATCGGGGCTGGAGAAGATGGCCTAGCCGTTAAGAGCGCCGACCGCCTTGAGAGGACCCCGGGTTCGATCCCAGCACCCACTGGCGGCCAAGAACCGTCTGAAACTCAATTCCAGGAGCTCCAGTTCCAGGCGGGAATCTGAGACCCTCTTCGACCTCTCGCGGCATTGTACGACATGGGTGCAACAGACCTGCATGCAGACCAGTACATTAATACACAATAACGAGAAATAAATAAAAAAAAAATTAAAAAAAAATATTCAATAATCAGTCCTTATTTTTTAAAGATTTTTAAATTTAATTTGTGTGAGTGCATTGCCTGCCTGTATGTAGATCCAACCATGCAACACCTGAGGAAGTCAAAGATGGACGGTTGTTAGCAGCCATGTGGGTGCTGGGAATCGAACCTGGGTCATTTGCAGGAGCAGTGAGTTGCCTCCCCTTCATCTGTTTTTTTTGGGTTGTTGCTGGAGGTGTCCCACCTAAGGCATGCTAGGCAAGTACTCTGCCACTGAGCTGTGTGACCAGCCCAAACACATTTTGTTGGTGCCTTTTACCTACAATTTGTCAGTGCTGAAGCAAACACTGTTCCACCATGCTATATACCCCTACACTGCTTTCCACCCTAAGTAACCACTTATCACACTGTGGGCTGAAACAAGCAGTTTGAGATGATAGGACAGCAAAGGTGGCACAATTGCAGATTTGTTCTTTTTTTTTTTTTTTTTGATATTTTTGAGGCAGGGTCTCCCTTTTAGTACCAGCTGTCCTGGAGCTTGCTCTGTAGACCAGGCTGGCCTTGAACTCACAGAGATCCACCCACCTCTACCTCCCGAGTGCTGGGATTAAAGGCGCCGCCACCACGCCCAGCTGCAGATTTGTTCTTACTATAGATATTAGCAACCCCAGTATACATTGTACTCCTTTCCTTCTAAACAGAGAACTTTTGCCTTTTCTCTGAACGGAAGCGTTTCATGGCTCTCTGTGGCCAGTGCAAACTGCCAGTATCACTGCTTTTAGAGTTTGGTATCATTGTGAAGCAATATAAAGGCTACGTGAACACAAGGACTCCTAAACAGCAAAGGTTAATCTGAAAAATGAGACAGCTCCTGAGTAACGGGAGGGTGGGCAGCACCAACTGCCAGATACGCTGCACAAAGGGGATGACTCGTATCCCAGGCATGGAGAGCGACAGCATATTTCCTCATGCTATTCAGAATGGTATGATTTAAAACTAAGTGGGCTGGGGCTCTAACTCAGTCATAGAGCACTTGCTCAGTATATATAGTCTTGGGTGCAATCCTTAGAATTAAAAATTTGAAAAAGAAAAAAATATATAAAAATTTGTAGAATTTCCAACTTAATATTTTTGGATTATGGCTGAGTACTGGTAACTGAATGCTCAATGCTCAAAAAGTAAAGCTGGATGCTGGGGACATAGCTCAGTTGGGTACAGTGCTTGCTTAGCATGCATAAAGCCCTGGGTTCAATTCCCGCACCTTGCAGGCAGGATGATTAGAAGTTCAAGATCAGATTTGGAGAAAAGGCTTGGTACTTAAGTGCTTGCAATACAAGTGTAAAGACTGGAGTTCAGGTCCCCAGGAACCCATCCTCGGTGCCAGGTGGGTGGTCGCCCTCCTGTAATTCTGGCCTTGAAAGGCAGAGTGAATATGGGGGTATGGGGGATGGGAGGTAAGGCTGGGAGATGGGATCTGCCTAGGAGGATGAGGCCATATCTGCCATCTCTCAACTGGCTCTTGGGGCTGGAGAGATGGCTCAGCAGTTAAGAGCACTGACTGCTCTAGCAGAGGACCTGGGTTCCCCAGCACCCACGTGGCAGCTAAGAACCACCTTTAAGCCAGGTGTGGTAGTGCACTCGGGAGGCAGAGGCAGACAGATTTGTGAGTTCAAGGCCAGCCTGGTCTACAGAGAGTTCCAGGCCAGCTGGGGCTATAAGCAGACCCTGTCTCAAAAAGACAAAAAAAAAAAAAAAAAAAAAAAAAAAAAGTGATGGAAGATGATCCCTGACATGAAACCCCCAGCCTCCACAAGCAGGTAGGGACAGACACCACCTACATGATGGTAATGGCTATTCACTGTGAAAACAGCTGTTGCTTTCACTGGAGGGCCAGAGACTACTGCTTTATAATGAGAAAAAAGACCAGAGATAGTAACTGACTTTCCCCAAAGTTACACAGCTAGTAAGAAATGAAGCTGGATTGGAAGCCCGATCCCATCATTCACAACTTCTTGAACAGAACAGGAAGGTACTGGACTTGATCCTTTCTGATCACCAGATTTCATTTTTCAGGCAGGCTGTCTGCCTAAACTTCAAGCAAAACCTTTAGATTCACCCTCCAGCCTCACTGTTGCTTCTATTCAGAGTTGACACTACCCTTGAGGCATCTGTCTCAGAGTAAAAACAATAGATGAAGGATGTGGAAGCCAGGAAGAAGGGGCAGAGGCTGGAGGTCATTATCTTTAAAAAACAAAACCCACAAAACATGTAGATGAGTTTATGAAAAGCCACTTACTTTCCCACGCCACCTCTGTATGCACAGCACTCTCCTAAGGCTGAAGCCGGAGCTCAGCCGCGATGACCACAGCAGCTATCCAAACAGGCCCTGTTTACTCTCCATGCTCACGGGCCATTCTTGGTCTAGAAAAATCATCCTAGAGTGGAGCTGCTGCTGGCCTGACACACTCCCATGGCCCCAGATTGGATAGCACTCAGTAAACAAGACACATGAAAAGCCTGGTTCAGGAGAAGACTGAAGGTGCTAAAACTCCCACCCAACTAGGGCTGGACCTCGACAGATTTGGTGCACGACAGGATACAAGACAGACCAAGCCAAGCATAACATGCAATTTAAGTGTCTAAAAAGTTTATTATGAAATATGTGACATGAACATTCATATTACATGAACATCCAAGTACCTACTGTGCCCAGTAAGAACTGCCTCCTCACTCCACCCTGCCCCCAGACCAGTTGTTACCCTCAATTCGGTGTATCTTGTGTTTGGAGGCTTAAAACCAGAGGTAAAAGATGAAAAAGGCTGAAAGTTAGTCACCACAGCTTGGAGTGATAGGCACATCCAAGACCTACCGTGACTTTAACCGAGTAGAGGACACAGAATGAATTCCCTGGCACTCTCCAAGGTTCCAGTTGGTCCCACAAAGCCTTCTCCTATGTGCTAAGTTCTGCAGCCTCTGTCCCACATGGCACAGCTACAGCAGGGAATAGTCACGCTGCTGTGCACAAGGTCAGTTCCTGGACAGCCCAAGAGGCCAAGGAAGGGGGCACGGTGGCTGGGAACTACTGTATAACTGTGTGTGACCCCTTTAGGAGCCAAAGCCAACAACACTTGGCTAAAAGATCTGAGCAGGAAGTAGGGCAAAAGGCCATGAGGAGTACTTGGTGGCAGAGGACTGTCCTATGGGCGAGGGAGGGTGACAACCATAGGGCTACTAGGCATTGTATGAGGAGGATGACACACTGCCACCATGGCCTGTCCAGTTGGTATGAATAAACTGTCCTGGTTTGCCTAAAAGTTCATAGGTGTGAGCCCCAAAATAATCTCGTTGAGCCTAGGAAAGAAATGCAGTTGGTTAGTGTGGGATGTACACCAACATCAGGAGCCAGCCACGTTTAAGGGTATTACCCACTCCCAAGCTTACCTGGATGAGGTTGGCTGGGAGCATCTCATGTCTATAGCCATCATAGAAAGAGAGGGCAGTGGTGAAGCAGGGCATGGGAATGCCTGCATGGACCCCAGTGCTGACCACATGGCGCCAGGAATCCTGCACACAGAAAGCAAAGGGTGGTTATGTTTGCCCCAGAGATGCTCAGTGGTTCCAGTGTCGAGGAATTCACAGGCATTAGTGCTGCTAAATGAAGCACAGATGTCCTAGGGTAAAACCCACAGAGAAAATCCATGGGACACCCCGCTGCCAGGTACGTACCTGGCAATTTTCAACCGCTGACTTAAAGAAGTCATCTAGCAGTAGGTTCTGAAGTTCTGGGTTTCGATCAAATGCATCTTTAATCTTTCCCAGGAATACACTGAAATGGTATGCACAAACCATCTTAACCATAGTAAGTCAAAAGCCCACCTTTCTAGAGTATGTACTTCCAGTGGAAGTAATAAGTGGCTACATACTCTAGAAAGGTATGGTTATACATCACGTCCCTGGGAGCTAGCCCAATCTTCAGAAGTACACAGGGGTGGCTACAGGAGGGGTGCAGATAGGGGCAGGGTCTAAAGATCAAGCTGTGTTGTATAAAATGCACCAATTCAATTTTTCAAAGGCACAGAAGTTGAGATGGAGACAGGAAGCTCAAGAGTTTAAGGCTAACGTGCTATAGGAGACCTCATCTCAAGAACAGAGGGAATGTCGCAGAAGGCCAGGGCCATAACACTTCTCAGAATAAGTGATGGGTGTGGTCTATAAACTTCAGAGGCTGAGTTGTGTCTCAGTCTGTGGAGGGAATGGGATCAAATTCCTTGAGTGCTCAAATCAAATGTCAGTGGATTCATTGGGCCAGTTAGAGAGGTCAGTGGGGAAGACGCCTGTGGCCAAACCTGATGACCGGAGTTTAAACTCGTAGACCTATGGTGGAAGCAGAGAACCAACTTTCACAAGCTGTTCCCTGACCTCCACATGTGGGCCATGGTAACTGCATGTATGTACACACACCCATACACACAAATGTGGCACACCGTAGTGTTTAGGGAATGATGCTAAAGAAAGTCTGTAAATGTTCACCATTCTTCACCTTTTGTGTGGGGACCTGGGGCTGGAACTCAAGGTCTCACATGCTAAGCAAGTGCTCTAGACAATTCTCTGAAATACTTTTCATCTAAAATTGTATACATTGAGCTACAATGTCTACAAAGGGGCCTGCAGAAGTCAGAAGTGAACTGCGATAACCCCTGCTGTTGCCACTGTTGAGTGGCACAGCTCAGGCAGGTCCTGATGTCAAGTGTGGCTGGCCTGTCCCAGCAGCCCTGAGGCTGCCTGTAGCTTACCTTCTGATGATACAGCCCCCTCTCCACATCAGCGCGATGCCGCCGTAATTCAGGGTCCAGCCAAACTCAGTGGCTGCCTGTCTCAGCAGCATAAAGCCTTGAGCATATGAGATGATCTTGGAGGCGTAAAGGGCCTAGACAGTGACAGGGACACATCAGAGCTGCATTCAGTGGCATGGTCACTTCCCATCTACCAGTCTTTGCCTCTCCTGAGTGCAGACCCAGAAAGGATAACAGGATGGAAGAAGCTAGAAGCCAGACCAGAGTCTGGACTTTTCCATCAGTCCAGGGCCCCGAGAGCTCTTCTATCCCCCACAAGCTTCCCTGGGCCGCCCACCTTTCGGATGTCCTCCAGGAATAATTCTTTACTGCCTCCAAACCGGACCTTCTGGGGGCCCTTCAGCTTTCTGCTGGCTTGAACTCGCTCCTCTTTCAGAGAAGACAAGCACCGAGCAAAGACAGCCTCTCCTGTGTGGAGAAGAGCAGCAGTCAGAGAACCAAGGCGAACACTCGGACCAGAGGGTGGAGCTTGTGCAGCCACAGCACTGCAGAGCAGAGGGGGCGGGAGGGGACCCAGCTTGCATAAGTGTTCAAAGTTCTGGACCCAAATTTAACCAAAACTTTTATGAATGTGCTGAACTCTAAGCCACTGTTCAACACAAATGTAGGCGCTTGATCACAAAGATCAATTCAAAATTCAAAGGGAAGCTGGGCGTGGTGGCACACGCCTTTAATCCTAGCACTTGGGAGGCAGAGGCAGGCGGATCTTTGTGAATTCAAGGCCAGCCTGGTCTACAGAGTGAGTTCCAAGACAGCTGGGGCTACAGGGAGACCCTGTCTTGAAAAGACAAAAAAAAAAAAAATTCAAAGGGAAGTTCTGAGGGAATACAAAGACAGAGATTAGAATTACTCAGGATTAACTCAAGAGTAAAATTTTAGTTTTAATGTAGAGTAAATTTATATTTTTTAATACAGGGTCTCATGTAGCTCAGGCTAGCCCTGCATTTGCCACATAGCCAAGTACGGCCAAGGACTCCTTGGCTCCGTCTCCTAGAGCTGGATTACAGACGGGCACTGCCACCCTGGCTTAGTTTTTAATATTTTTATTTTATGTGTATGAGTATATTGCCTGATTATATATAAGAGCACCCGTGCCATGCAATGCCTGCAGAAGTCAGAAGTGGGTGTTGGATCCCCTGGAACTAGAGTTACAGTTGTTAGCTGCCATGTGGTTGCTGGGAATCAAACCTGGGTCCTCTGCAAGAGCAACCAGTGCTCTTAATTGCTGAGCCAGCTCTCCAGCACCACCTCCCCCCAGCTTAAAATTTTAAAATATATTCACAATAACTTAGTTTCATAATTTAATATCTTCAAAAATCATCCCTTGTGACAGACTTGCTTAACAATTCATGTAAGAATTTCTTTTTCCCCCAAATGAGTTGAAATCTTTGGGCACTGAAATAAAACTCTAGTATTGGGGAAAGGGTACTTAGCCATAAACTTGAGAATACAGGGGCAAGAGCAGTTGTTTTCCTGCCCTCGCCCAACCACTCTCCTTCCCTATAGCACATGAGGAATGACTTAGTGTTTGTGGAAGGAAATGTTCTAAGAGAATTGTGCAACAGGCAAGTGCAGTAAACCCTCCCAGTTGCATAAGGGTTAGCTAGACTGAGGCCAGCTTCCCCTTAAGTCAAGTGGGATGACTCCATCCAGGAGGCCACCACACCTGCGTGGTAGGAGGAGGGAAGAGTCTCTAAAGAGAGGAGGGCGCCTTCGAAGACACTCATGTTCTTACATATAGCTGAGTCGGTGCTGAACAGAGGCTCCCTGCAAACAGCACCCTGGAATTAGCTTGAAAGCAGCCAACTTCCTTCTACTTAGAGCAGGACTCAGAGGCCAGCCTCCCTCTTCTCTCCTTCTCCTGTCTTACAGCACAGGGTGCACACACTGGGTGAGGCATGACTAATCAGAAAATAAAGAGGGGAGGGAAGGAAGGGAGCAGCAACCATATCTGGAAAAGCAGGCAGAAAGTGCCATGTTTCAGAAGAACCATTCCTCCAGGAGCAAAGACTCTGCTTTTAGCAACTCTGCAAGGCACCTGGCTTTCATTTATTTTCCAATCTTGTCAGGTGTGTTATTCCTTAAAGACAGGATAGGTCTGGGGAGATGGCTCGATAGGTAAAGTGCTTGCCATGCAAGCTTGAGGACCTGAGTTCAGATTGCCCATCACCCATGCAAAACTCTGGGTGTGGCAACACATGCCTAAGACCGCAGGAGCAGTAGAGAGAGGTGGATCCCCAGAGCCAGCTGGCCAACTAGACAAGCCGAACAGTTCTCCAGGTTCAGTGAAGAGACCCTGGCTCAAAAATAGATAGGGGTCTGGAGAGAAGGCTCAGAGGTTAAGAGCAGCTGCTGCTGGAGTTTGTTCTCGGCGTCCACATCGGACACAACTCAGAAGTCCAGCTCCAGGGGATACAAAGCCTCTGGCCTTAACAGGCATCTGCACAAACCCAAATGTACACAACATAAAATGTTAAAAAAAAAAAGCCGGGCGTGGTAGCGCATGCCATCCTAGCACTTGGGAAGCAGAGGCAGGCGGATCTTTGTGAGTTCAAGGCCAGCCTGGTCTACAATGTGAGTTCCAGGACAGCTGGGGCTACAGGGAGACCCTGTCTCGAAAAGACCAAAAAAAAAAAAATAATCTAAAAACATTTTGAGCCAGGCGTGGTGGTGCACGCCTTTAATCCCAGCACTTGGGAGCCAGGGACAGGTGGATCTTTGTGAGTTCAAGGCCAGCCTGGTCTACAGAGTGAGTTCCAGGCCAGATGGGACAAAAGGGAGACCCTGCCTCAAAAAGACAAAAATAGTTTGGATAAATAAGGTAGAAAATTACCGAGAAATACACATGTGCAGGCATTGGCATGTGGATCTGCACACACATGTACACACCACACAAATTAAAATTTTAATTAGGGGAGGCAGACGCATGCAGATCTGAGTTCAAGGCCAGTCTGGTCTATATATCGAGTTCCATGACATCTGGGACTACAGAGGGACCCTGTCTCGAAAAGGAAAAGACACCCCCCCCCCAAAAAAAAACAAGGTCTTGCTTGCCCATGGTGATCTTCCTGCCATAGTTTCTTGAGTAACCACAACTACAGAAGTAGACTATGTCTGGCTTTTATTTTATCTTTAAAGAACCAGTTTTTAGTGGCAGGACAGACAAATGGCTCAGTGGTTTAAGAGCAATAGCTGCTTTTACAGAGGACCCAGTTTAGTTTCTAGCACCCACATGATGACTAACAACCATCTGTTAGTTCAGTTCCAGTGAATCCAATGCTCTCTTCTGACCTCTGAGGACATTCACAACAATGGGTGCACTCAAAACAGTTTTTAGACTGGGCATGGTGGTGTATACCTTTAGTCTCAGGACTAGAGAGGTAGAGGCAGGTCGAGCTGATCTACATAGGGAATTCCAGGCCAGCCAGGGTTTCACAGTGAGACGGTATCAAAAAGACGAAACAAAAAATAACCAGTTTTTGTATTTAGAAGGCAGAGACAGGCAGAGCTCTGAGTTCAGGGCTACACAGTGAAACCTTATCTCAATAAAACAAAGTAAATAAAAAAGAACCAAGATGTCTAAGGTGATTCCCTCTCCAAGGGGCCAACTTAGTGTCTGTCTCAGGAACATAGCAACTTGGAATAAAACTTGGCATGCTAAAAGGTCTTTGGGGAAGCAAGGAATGTTTATTTCCTTTGCCTCACTTTGGCTGCTGACATGTATGTTTAGTCAGCCTGGATAGATTGTGTCCTCACTGACAGGCTATCATCTTTCTCGACACAGGCCAGAGGCACTGATGTGCAGCAGGTTTCTTTCTTTTTTTTTTTTTAAATGTGTATGAGTGTGCTGTCTGCATGTAGATTTGTGCACCCCTGTCGTGCAATTCCTTGGAGGTCAGGAGAGGGTGTCGGATTCCCCTGGAAATGGAGTTAAAGATGGTTCTCAGCCGCCATGTGGGTGCTGGGAATCCAACGCAGGTCCTCTGCAAGAGCAGTCGGCACTCTTAACCGCTAGCCCGTCTCTCCAGCCCCTGTAGCAGGTTTCTTTTTTTCTTTTTTTTTTTTTTATTTTTTTTTGTGTTTTTTTTTTTTTTGGTCTTTTCGGACGGTCTCCATTTAGCCCAGCTGTCCTGGACTCAACTCTGTAGACCAGGCTGGCCTTGAAACTCACAAATACCGCCTGCCCTCTGCCCTCCCAGTGGCTAGATTAAAGGGATGCACCACCATCCCTGCTCGGAATTGTCTTTTTAAAGTGTCACAAAACAATGCATTTTTGTGTAGTTAGAACTTAATGTTTTACAGGTTCCAATCCCAGATACTAGAATAATAGTACACAACTGAGCGCTTCCCCGTGGGTCATTTAGAGAAAACCTTATCTGTNAAAAAAAAAAAAAAAAAATCCTAGTAAAACAAGCAAAAAGCCGGGCGTGGTGGCGCAGGCCTTTAATCCTAGCACTCAGGAGGCAGAGACAGGCGGATCTTTGTGAGTTCAAGGCCAGCCTGGTCTACAGAGTGAGTTCCAGGACAGCTGGGGCTACAGGGAAACCCTGTCTCAAAAAGAAAAAAAAAAAAAAAAAAAAAAAGCCAGGCAGCAGTCAGGAGGCTGAGACAAGACAAGAGTACCTCAAGGAGGAACAAACCAAGAGATCTCAAGCTACTGACTATAAATAAATCACACATGCTAAGATATTCCAGTTAAAACTACACAGGAAAGACAAAAGCTTCTGCATTTACCTCAAAGTCCATAAGAATGAGTTTTCTCACATGTAGAGAGGACAGGGTGCTCTGAGAGCCGAATGGGGTCAAAGGACCACCTCCAACACCCATCCAGAACAGTATCCAGAAGGTCGTCAAGGAGAACAGTGAGACCAAAGGCTTGGGTGAGAAGCAGAACATTACCAATGAGGGTGACGGGAACGCCGTACTCCAGGGCCGAAATGGCAGTCCACTTCCCAGTGCCCTTCTGCCCAGCACTGTCCCTGATCTTTGGCAGGAGCTCTTTGCCATCAGTGTCCCGGAACTTGAGAATATTAGCAGTGATTTCAATCAGGAACGAGTCTAGCTCTGTTTCATTCCACTTCTCAAATGACTGCATGCAGGAGAGAAAGCCAGGTGAGAGGAGGGTCTGCATCATCTGCAGTCCTTCCCTGCAGCGTGGCCAGCGCTCACTGCTGAGCACATGGCCGACAGGCTCCACTCCTGCTAAGTCTTGTCATTACCAGGTCAACCAATTATCTCTGGAATTGTTTTCTCTGTGGAGCCAAGCTGTTCATTTCGTGTACACTGTCACCTCCTTGGGACACCTCTGGGTGGTGTGCATCAATGTGACAGTCAGCTTGTTCCTGAGCTCGAACATTTTTATAGTAAAATGTTATGGAATGCTTGTGCTGCCCCACTGGGATGAAGTTTTTTGGGTAACTCCCAAAAACCTAGCTCTAACTTGATAAGCAACCACATCCCTTGTGGGGTTAACTGTAGGACTAGGAAAGAGAATGAAGGCCAGGAATGTGACTCTGTGGTAGGGTGCTTGCCTAACACGCCTGAGGCCAGTCCCTGGGTTTCATAGGAAGGGATATGTATAAAGGACACAGTGGTGATGAAGCATAGCTCATTAACTGGCAACCAACAAGATTCCTTGGGAACTTACTGCTTCATGATTATCATATTTTATGATGCTATTCCTGGTAACTTCCCTTAAATTAGACTGAGTCCATGAGCCTCATTAGACAGCCGGGGGGAGAGGAAGGAGGAAGGATTGTCAGTAGCAAGTCCTCTCATCTGAGTAGTGATTACTCAGGTGGAGGCAGTGCCTGGTACTTGCCTGGGCCATCTCCTCGTGCCCCATGCCCAGCACATCCTTCATCAGGTGGTAAGCCTCACAGATCAGCTGCATGTCACCGTATTCTATCCCATTGTGCACCATCTTCACGAAGTGTCCGGCCCCCTCGTCTCCCACCTATTACGGCAACAAGCAACAAGAAGCCTTCAGAGAGGCAGGCAGGACATGAGAGAAGTCCCATCAGACCCAGTGGTAAACTTTGGGAAGTCTCCCTCTCCATACAAAAAATATGAAGCAAACAGTATTATTGAACAGGAATCTCCCAACATACCTAAGGCTCTTTAGCCTCTATTTCTCACTGTCTCTCATTATTAAAAGCAGCTCCCAGCCCTGGGAGTCGTGGCGCACGCCTTTAATCCTAGCACTTGGGAGGCAGAGGCAGGCAGATCTTTGTGAGTTCAAGGCCAGCCTGGTCTACAGAGCGAGTTCCAGGACAGCTGGGGCTACAGGGAGACCCTGTCTCAAAAAGACCAAAAAAA
>VZQC01002030.1:6464979-6507317 GCA_009823505.1 Rhizomys pruinosus | reverse complement strand
AAAAAAAAAAAAAGCTCCCTTCTACAGCTCCCCACAACCTAAAAGTCCTTCACTGTCCTTGGTTGTCACTTTACACTTTTTTGTTTATTTTTTTTAATTTTGTATGTGTATGAATGTACTGTCTGCATGAGGTTTGTGCACCTGTGTCGTGCATGCCGAGGTCAGAAGAGGGTTCGGATTCCCTCGAACTGGAGTTCTCCTGGAATTGGTTTTCAGACTGGTTCTCGGCCCCCATGTGGGTGCTGGGGATCGAACCCGGTCCTCTGTAAGAGCGGTGCTCTCTTAACCGCCTAGCCATCTCTTCCAGCCCCGAGGTTACCACTTTTCTAGCAACTGCAGGTTAAAATTAATTGGGCAATTAAATTACTTATTTTCTTCTAGATACAAAAGTATTATGGCTATACTTAATAGCTACTGAGGGTAAAATGACCTTAGCAAGACAAGCCCCACCTTATAAATGTAGAACTGCATTCTCTGACAGTCATTATTGACGCCGTATTTAACAAGCTGATAAGATGCATATAGTTTGCATGGTGGGGCACGCTTTTAAATCCGAGTCACTTTGGGAGGCAGGAGGCCAGGTGGAAGTCGTTTTGTGATTTCAAGGCCACCTGGTCTACAAAGTAGGACAAGCTGGGGCTACAGGTAGGACCCTGTCTCAAAAAAGACCAAAAAAAAAAATGCATATAGTTTTTAAGTCAATTTAAAAAATTGAATAAATATATGAAATTTAAGGAGGGATCTTAGTTATAAGTGTTTCTTTGGTCAACACATTCTACCCCTCTAGGAAGGCTAGCGGGGAAGCCAGGGTTTCTGGAAACTGTCATAACAAAGTCATCAGGCTCTGTAGTTACGTGCAGCCACCTCCATGGCACGGTGACCAAGTCAGTCTCTCCTGGCAGTCACTGCTCATCTCAGTACTGTGGATGGTGGTATCAGAGATTCCCTGTCTGTTCTCACTTGCCCTTCTTATTTGGACACTAACTGCACAGTGCTGGGGCTGAGAACAGCTTCCTTCACCCTTCCTGCTGCTCCAGTAGAGAATGAACCAAGGACTACCTGCTTTCAGTACCTATCCCATTTTTTCCCATGAGCTGAGGTCACAGAAACTAAATTCTGGCTCAGTGAAGATCTATAAGTACAAGTCTACTTTTCCTGACTTTGTCCTAGGGGGATCTGAAAGGAAGTTGGGGTCAATCTACTGCTCCTGAAGTGATCTGGTATGAAGGAATAAAGTCCCTTTCTGGTCCAGAAGACTAAGAACAAGATTGGGCAACTCTTCACACCACATCCTCTGGCTACCCTCAGCAGAGACTGACTGAACTTGACCCTGACCCCAGGGGAAAGGCAGCCACCAAAGCTGGCAGGCCTCACATACAAAACTAAAATAAGAAAACGAGCACACAAAACTGTATAAAAAAGGGGTGGGTGGGTGTAGTGGTACACGCCTTTAATCCCAGCTTCAGTAGGCAGATCTCTCAAAAAAGAAAAAAAAGGGGGGGGGGAGCTTGGTGTGATGGTGCTGGTGCAAGTGTCTGTAATTCTGGCACACAGGAGGCTGAAGCAGGAGAGCTTGTGAAGCCTTTAATCCTAGCACTTGGGAGGCTGAGGCAGGCAGATCTTTGTGAGTTCAAGGCCAGCCTGGTCTACAGAGTGAGCTCCAGGCCAGCTGGGACTAAAGGGAGACCCTGTCTCAAAAATACCAAAAAGAAGTTATTTGGAGAAAATAAAATATAACTTCATTTATTCCACAGGTTCACCATCAAGACACAGCAACTCCTAAGACCTTCTTCACTATTGTATCCACTATTATCAAAAAAAGGTGTCTCCTCAAAAACTTTTTGGTTTAAGGCCCCAAATCCAACAAGTGCAAACTCAATACTCAGGTCTGGGCTAGGCTAAGCTTTCAAACTTCAGTGGTCTGTTTCTGAAAGGACAAAGGTAAGAGGGGAACATGCAAATCCACAATGTCAAAATACGCTGACGGACGACATGTGCCAGCACCTTCCAGCTCTGTCTCCACAGTGGAGACCAAGCACAGAATGCTTCCCTTCCTCCCTTGGGCACCAGGCTGTCCCGTGCTGAAATAAAATGCAAGCAGTTCTGATGGTACTCACCAAGCCTCTTTGTTCCCGCCTGGCATGAGAGATGGGCCATAGCGGGCCCCCTCCTCACCTCCACTCACTCCACTCCCCACGAACAAGAGCCCCTTCTCCTTGAGGTCTCGGCATCTTCTCTAAAGGAGAGAAAAAGCATTCCATGTGTCCTTCAAAAAAGTCCCTTCCAAAGAATGAGAGGTATAAAGCACTATAGAGAGCTCACATTTGCCAGGAAATGACCCAAGAGTTGAGGCGCAGCCAACCTTTCAAGAAAGTTCATCTACTCAGTGTGGCAGCTAAAAATATTAGTAACAGACACTTGCGATTCCCACCTGCAATTCCAGCACTCAGGCGGCTGAGGCAGGAAGTTCACAAATACAGGGCCCTGTCCCTGACTCCCAACTAAAAAAAGGAAAGAACAAACCCAAACGCATATTCCCATTTTAATGGAAAAGACCTTGCAGGGAGAGACTCAATGAAAAGTTGTTTTAATGGACAACTTATAGCCATTCAGCCCTTTAGTGCATAAAGCATCTGATACCATTAGAGCAGGGTTTCTCAACCATACTGCATGCTGCCATGCCATGAACCATAAAGGAGGAGGGGTATAGTTATACCAAAACACTTGGCCTACTAGATCTAAGCAGTCATCAGTCTCTGGAGTTATTTATACACCTAAGAGTCTCATCCAGGACTGGAGATGGCCTAGAGGTTAAGAGCGCTGACCGCTCTTGCAGAGGACCCGAGTTTGATCCCCAGCACCCACACAGCAGCTTAGAACCGTCTTTAACTCCAGTTCCAGGGGGTACCCTCTTCTGACCTCCACGGCATTGCACAACACAGGTGCACAAACCTGTATGCAGATAGTACATTTATACACACAACAAAATTTAAAAGTCTCCATCCAGTGTCTTAGCAGAAAAAAAGATCTAGCACACCAGTACCACCCCACAAAGGATCAGAACCATAAGACAGTTCACCCTTTATCACATATGCTATGCTGATATTTCCTTCTAGAATGTTTTCAGAACCTGAATTTGGGATGAACACTTACTGTAGTATCTCGGTATTCGGAATTTCCTCCATCAATGATTATGTCACCAGCATCCAACAATGGTACCTGTAACCAGACAGTAGCTTAGGGTGGACCAAAGGCAGAGATAAAGTACAGCTTGGTGATGGGCGTGGTGGTATATGCATTTAATCCTAGCACTTGGGAAGCAGAGCCAGGTGGATCTCTGTGAGTTCAAGGCCAGTTTGGTCTACATAGTGAGCTCCAGGCCAGCTGGGACTAAAGGGAGTCCCTGTGTCAAAAGACAAAAAGATAAAGCTGGGGCTGGACTGACGGCTTGGCCATTAAATGCAAACATACTGTTCTTGCAGAGGACCCAAGTTTGGTTCCCAGAATCCTCATCAAGCAACTCACAACTGCCTATAACTCCAGCTCCAGGAGATCCAATACTCTCTTCTGGCTCCATACATAACTAGAAACTAAAACTAAAAAAAAAACAAAACTAAAAGTAAGCCTGGGTGCATGCCTTCAATCCTAGAACTCAGGAGGCAGAGGCAGAGGCAGGGGTGGATCTCCGTGAGCCACCCTGGTCTACACAGTGAGTTCCAAAAAGAGTACTATTGCCTGACTGCCAATCAACTAAGAAAGAAACATTTAAGCAATCACTCTTGTCATTTTCTCAACTGATCACAGTTCATAGCCAGAAACTGAAAGTATCTCTGAGGTAAAACTGTTAGAGGAAGGAACAGACAACAACAACAACAAAAAAAACTGTTATTCTAGCAGCAGCTGAGAACAGAGCTGGCCTTACCAGTTTTTCAATAAAATCATCAACAGCTTGCCCGGCCTTCACGAGAAGTATTATCCGCCGGGGCTTCTTCAGCTTGGAGACCATCTCATCCAAGGACTGTGCACCAACCACTTTGGTTCCCTTTGCCTCATTAGCCAAAAAATCATCAACTTTCGAGACTGTCCTATTAAAAGCACAGACCTAGAAAGACAAAAGGCTTGATTAGAAGATCTAGGGGGCTGGAGAGATGCTCAGCAGTTAAGAGTGTGGGCTGTTCTTGCAGAGGACCCTGGTTCTATTCCCAGCACCCAGATGCCAGGTGTGGTGGCACTTGGGAGGCAGAGGCAGGCAGATCTCTGTGAGTTCCAGGCCAGCTGGGGGTTATAGGGAGACACTGTCTCAAAAAAAAAAAAATCTAGGGCCCACATAACCTTCATACAGTGGTCACAGCAACAATGAATTGTCTATTCAGCCCAAGGTTCTGGAGGGAGGTGATCTACCTTCTTTTCTTCACCAAGTGCTAGTTGATTGCTATAGCTATAAAGTTAAGTCACAGCAGAACCAAGGCAAAGGCCAACTGTCACATATATAGGGGCTGTCACTACTGGTCATAACTCAGAATCAAATCAAACCAGCCAGTTCCACATGGGGTTTGGTCTTTTGTCCCTGCCAATCCTAGCATATAAGCCTGTTAGGATTTAGGAGTAATTAGGGCCTACTTGGGGAAGGACCCTGTTTAAGCTAATCAGGAGGCTAAGTTGAAAGGATCCCTTGAACCCTGAAGTTTAAAAGTCCAGTCTGGCAATGTGGTGAGACACAATCCAAAGGGAAAAGAGTACCATTCACTTGTCCCAGGTCTCACTTGCCTATAAAGTTACAGTTTTTTGTTGACTTTTTTTTTTTTTTGTCTTTTTCACCACACCCAGCTAAAGTTAGTTTTCCAGGCACCAAGACCTGGCTTCCTTTACACTCTTCTGTACCTAAGGGGGTTCTTCCAAGTTCTACTCGTGGGATTTCTCTTACAAAAATGAATAAGCAATCCGACACACTGAATGAGAAGCATGTTCCAGATTCCGTGAGATCTGTGAAAAACAATGTGCATCAAGGGAAGGCAATGTGTCCCCACCACTTACCACAAATCCGTGGTCATTCATGTTCAAAATTAAGTTCTGGCCCATGACAGCCAGTCCAATCAGTGCAATGTCAGCTCTGAAAGAACAAACACAGGATGTTAGTGCCACTTCATTGCTTTTGGTAGGACAGGCAGGCTGTACCTCTCCATCTCGCGAAAGGCACTGGGGTCGGCATGCATCTTGCACCCCGCTGCTCCACGGATCTTGGAGTTCCTTTGGATGGGAACGCCCACCCTCCCTCGGGCCAACAGTATGCACAACTGGGCCCAACCAGGCCCTCGCCCAGAGCAGCCCGCGAGAGGTCCAGGCCGAGAGACCCCCGAGGAAGCAGAAGGAGCTCCCTTCCCCCCACCACACAGCCCCGGAAGTCCCCAGCCCGAGCCGGGTAGCGCATGCGGGTCATTTACTGGGCCATAGCGGCGGCGACAGCACAGGGCGGAGGAGAAGCACGAACAACTTCCGACTCTCAGGCGAATGCTGTGAGGTCTGGCTCCCTGGCTTCAGGAGGCTGAGACAGCTCAGGCCTCGCTGGCCAATCAGAAGCAAGGGGCGGAGCCATTTACCATGCTATTGGTTCTCTCCGGCGCCTGTTAGACCTCCTGAGGGCAAATGGGCCCGCCCACACCCAGGGCCCGATGTGTAGAGCGCGGAGCAGTCGATGGCGCCTGGGTGAGCTGGTGAGAGATCCAGGCTGGCGACCTGGGAGAGGTGGTATAATGAGAGGCTCTGCGCGGCCCTCCTGGGTAGGCGCTGAAGCTGAAGGAGGTTCTGGGCTTGGTGCAGGCCTAAGAATGTAATTCTGGTTGGACCACACTTTACAGTTTACCAGGCGGACGCCTTTTCTTGAGTGAATGGTTGTTGCCTCCCTTCACGGTCATCTACCATGCTATGTATGTACATTTCAATTCTTTTTTTATATTTTATTCATTTATTTATTATATTTTGGCTTTGGTCTTTTTGAGATAGTGTCTCCCTGTAGCCCCAGCTGGCCTGTAGACCAGGCCGGCCTTGAGCTCTCAGAGGTCCACCTGCCTCTGCCTCCCATGTTGGCTATTTATATTTATTTATTGTTTGATTTTGGTCTTTTTGAGAGAGGGTCTCCCTGTAGTCCCAGTTGTACTGGAACTCACTATGTAGACCAGGCTGGCCTTGAAATCACAGAGATCTGTCTGCCTCTGGCTCTGCCTCCCAGAGTTCTGGGATTAAAGGGGTGTGACACCACACCTGGCTTTATTTTTGTTTTTTGAGACAGGATCTTTCTCTGTAGGCCAAAGTGGCCTCAAACTCCAGGAGTCTTCCTGCCTCTGTCTCTGAAGTGCTAAGATTGTAGTCATGTACACAAAGTCCAGCTTTAGGGGAGAGCATTCCCTCTTCTTGGCACTGTCATTCTTTTTTTTTTTTGGTCTTTTCGAGACAGGGTCTCCCTGTAGCCCCAGCTGTCCTGGAACTTGCTCTGTAGACCAGGCTGGCCTTGAATTCACAAAGATCCGCCTGCCTCTGCCTCCCAAGTGCTAGGATTAAAGGCGTGCGCCACCACGCCCGGCTGGCACTGTCATTTTATCTGTGGCTAAGGCTTTCTCTTTTTTTCTCCAGTGCTAGGATCAAATCCAGGGCCTTGTATATGCTATCCAAGCACTCTATCATTGAACTATACCACCAGCCCTTAGTTACTTTCGTTTGTAACATATTAATAATTTTATTTTTTATTATTTATTTATTATGTGTATGAATGTACTGTCTGCATGCAGGTTTGTGCACCCCTGTCATGCAATGCCACGGAGGTCAGAAGAGGGTGTCAGATTCCCCTGGAACTGGAGTTCTCCTGGAATTGGAGTTAACGGTTTTCGGCCACCATGCGGGTGCTGGGGATCAAACCCAGGTCCTCTGCAAGAGCAGTTGGCACTCTTAACCTTTAGGCCATCTCTCCAGACCTATTTTGTTTTTTTGAGACAAGGGTCTCTCGCTATGTAGCCCTAGCTGGCCTGTGCCTCTGCTTCCTGAGTGTTATTTTATGAGTGTTATGCCTGCATGTGTATAAGTGCACCTGTGTGGTGCAGTGCTTATGGAAGACAGAAGAAGGTGTCAGAGCCCCTGGAACTGGAGTTATGTGAGCTGCCATGTGAGTGCTGGGATTTGAACCTGAATCTTCTACAAAAATAACCAGTGTTCTTAACTGCTGAGCCACCTCTCCAGCCCCCCCACAATATATTTTTAATAAATTAAATAATTAATTGTGTCTGTGTGAATGTATGGCCATGTGTGTATATATGTGGAAGCTAGAAGAGGGTGCCTGACCCCCTGGAGCTGGAGTTAATGCTGTTGTGAGCTCCCTGACATGGGTGCTGGGATCCAAACACCTGTCCTCTGGAAGAACAGGATGCCCTCAACTGCTGAGCCACCTCAACTGCTGAACCACCTCTCCAGCACCCAGCCCTTAGGTTTTTTGTTTGTTTGTTTGTTTGTTTTTCGTTTTGGATTTTTGAGACAGGGTCTCCCTTTAGTCCCAGCTGACCTGGAGCTTGCTCTGTAGACCAGGCTGGCCTTGAACTCACAGAGATCTGCCAGCCTCTGCCTCCCGAGTACTATACAGCCTAGGCTGTCTTCACATTTGTAATCCTCATCTCTACTTCCTTCCTTTTGCCACCATACCCAGCTCCGAGGCCTTCCTCTTAAGTCCACTAGGGAGAAATGGGACTGCCAAGTAGGAGCTGGGTCTTCTGGCCTTCCATGGAGGACCAGAGCAATCTGAAACAAATCCTGTACTGGGTGCTACCACCACAGGCATCTCTCTCACAGGCTGGATTTTGCAAAGAAAGAGAAACCCAGGATCCTATAACCTAGGGGAATGTTTCACAGAGGCTAAAAGGATAGTGTTGCATGGGCTCACAATAATCCATAGGCTATGTGACAGTAGGGTGCTGCCTCCTGCCTGTCTCACTTTCTTTCCAGGGTGGGTGATTAAAATAAGCCAAGTCTGGCCGGGCGTGGTGGCGCACGATTTAGTCCTAGCACTTGGGAGGCAGAGGCAGGCGGATCTTTGTGAGTTCAAGGCCAGCCTGGTCTACAGAGTAAGTTCCAGGACAACTGGAGCTACAGGGAGACCCTGTCTCAAAAAGACCAAAAAAAAAAAAAAAAAAAAAGCCAAGTCTAGGGATATAACTGAGTGGTAGGTGAAAGGCCCTGACAAATAAGTCCATAAAAAGTTCTTTGCAGAGCTTGGTGTGATGGTTTGCTCCTGTACTTCTAGCTCCTGTGAGGCTGAGGCAAGAGGACTGTCAAGAGTTTGAAATCAGTGTAGACTATGGAGTAAAATATTGTCTTAAAAAAATTAAAGCTGGCTGGGTGTGGTGGCGCACGCCTTTGATCCCAGGACTCAGGAGGCAGAGGCAGGTGGATCTCTGTGAGTTCATGGCCAGCCTGGTCTACGGAGTGAGTTCCAGGCCAGCTGGGACTATAGGGAGACCCTGTCTCAAAAATAAAATAATGATAATAATAATAGGGGCTGGAGAGATGGCTCAGTGGTTAAGAGTACTGACTGCTCTTGCAGAGGACCCAGGTTCAATTCCCAGCACCCACATGGTGTCTAAGAACCTTCTTTAACTCCAATTCCAGGGAATCTGACACCCTCTTCTGACCTCTGTGGCATTGCATGACACGGGTGCACCAACCTACAGGCAGACAGTACACTCAGACACACAAAAAATAATAATAAATGGGGCTAGAGAGATGACTCAGCAGTTATGAGCACTGGGTGGTCTTGCAGAGGACCTGGGTTCAATTCCCAGCACTCACATGGAGGTTAACCATCTTTAATTTCAGTTCCAGGGAATTAGATGCCCTCTTCTTGTGGGTACACATACATACATGCAGGCAAAACACTCATACACATAAAAAAATAAAAATGAGTTAAAAAAAATTAAAAAGGAGGCAAGCTCACTACAAACTGAAAACTGCTCTATAAAGATGGCACTTATAGGCTGGGTGTGGTGGTGCTCGCTTTTAGTCCCAGCACTTGGGAGGCAGAGACAGGAGGATCTCTGTGAGTTCAAGGCCAGCCTGGTCTACATAATGAGTTCCAGGACAGCTACAGTGAGACCCTGTCTCAAAAAGACCAAAAAAAAAAAAAAAAAAAAAGCTACTTACCCCCCTCTCCCCCTTCCATCCCCCACATATACACAGAGTCTCTATGTAGCTTCAGGCTGGCCTAGAATTCAGTTATCCTTTTCCTGCCCCTGCCTCCCAGGTTCTGGGATTATAGGTATGGGTACCACCACACCCCGGATTTTACAAAGTGCTGAAGATTAAAGCTAGAGCTTTGTGTATGTTAGGCAAGCACTCTACCAACTGAGCTACATCCCTAGCTCCACTAACCATTATTCATCTTTTTTTTTTTTTTTTTTTTTTTTGGTCTTTTTGAGACAGGGTCTCCCTGTAGCTCCTGCTATCCTGGAACTCACTGTGTAGACCAGGCTGGCCATGAACTCACAGAGATCTGCCTGCCTCTGGCCTCTGCCTCTGCCTCTGAGTACTAGGATTAAAAGTGTGAGCCACCATGCCTGGCCATTATTCATCTTTTTTTTTCTTTTTTTTTTTAATTTTTTTTTAAATTTTATTTATTTCCATTAGTATATGAATGTATTGTCTGCATGCGTCTGTACACCCATGACGTGCAACGCTGCGAGGTCAGACAGAGGGTATCGGACTCCCCTGGAACTGGAGCTTCTGGAATTGGTTTCAGACGGTTCTCAGCCGCCATGTGGGTGCTGGGATCAAAACCCAGTCCTCTGCAAGAGTGGTCAGCGCTCTTAACCACTAGGCCATCTCTCCAGCCCCCATTATTCATCTTTTATCTCATGTGGGGTGCTAAGACCTTGGCTCCGGGAAGGTGACTTTCCCAGCCAGTTAGTGGCAACTAAACTTTAACCCATGTCCAACTGAAGCCAAGCCCAGGATGCTTTCCTAATGAGAGCCACAGGACACAATCATGCCTACTCACAACTTGTGCAACTGGCTATAGTTGTATATAGGAGGTATTAGTTAACTTCAAATGGCAAACTGAACTAGGAGCCAGAAAAATGACTACCGAGTTGAGCATTACTGCTGTTCCGAGGACCAGTTTGGTCCCAGACTCATATGTTGGTAACTTCAGTCCAGGGATTAACACTTTTCTGGCCTTTGTGGGCACCAGGTCTGCACCTGGGCCACTTACATACATGCAGGCAAAACACTCATACATGTAAATAAAAATTAAATTTTTTTTTAATTATTTTTTATGTTATGAGTGTACTGTCTGCATGTAGGTTTGTGCACCGCGTCTGCAATGCCGATGAGGCAGTCAGAACAGGGGTAGAGCTGTTGTCTTGGATCTGGTCAATCTGGCTGTTTCCTTATGGGCTGAAGTTGTCAGAATAACCTTTCGATCTACTAATGAAGCACAAGCAATTAGTATATAGGTCTTAAACAGCATTATATTTGGTAGGTTACTTTGGTATATGACACATATGTTTAGATGCATATGTTGATCCACCAACTACATTTTTTCCTGTTAAAAACATGACAGGTTTACTTGCTTATGACATCTTCCTAACTCTGTAGCGATTTGTAAGCTTGTGGCATCAGCCATGGGTATCCTCCAAGGGAGAGCAATAGCCCATTAGATTTGGATATACAGGCATATTGGCTGCCTCTGCTGCACGTATTTCCAGGCAGGTGAGTGTCAGCTGGTGCTGAGTGGAGTCTTGCTTGACTCAAGGAGACCCGTATTTGCTTTATTGGTTTAGTGCCCTGGTAAAAATCTCTGGTGTTCCAGAGGCCCTCTGTACACTTGATGTGTGGTCTCAATGCATCTTTCCATGTTACGTCAGGTCTTCAGCAGCAGGGCCTTATCGCTCTTCTTGCAGGTATCCAGTTTAGAGGCAAGGAGCTTTACCTTTTGTGGGCCTTAGATCCCCTGCCAAATCTCCCTGGTGAATAATCTTACTATGTCAAGCTCCTGTATGATATATTGCTTAGGCGTTTAAGGACTTAGATATATTTGTTCTGACGAGGATAACTTTCACAGTTCATGTTATTAGCCAATTAGAAGGGTTTACAGTTTTTTTTTTTTTTTTTTCAGAAGGGTTTTTTTTTTTTGACCTGAGGTTTTACAGTTTTTTTATTTTTATTTATTTATTTTTTTTAATTCGGTATTTGTATCAATGTATGTCTGTTTATGAGGTTTGACCCTGTGTGAATCCCGAGTCGAGAGGGTCCCGATTCCCCTGGAAACTGGAGTTCTCCTGGAATGGAGTTTAAACGGCCTTTCGGCCGCATGTGGTGCTGGGATCGAAGGGTCTCTTAAAGCGGTCGGAGTCTTTAACAGTTTTTTTTTTTTTGGTTTCAGACGGTTTACCAGTTTTATAACGAGATTACCTCTATAATAGTTTGCTCCAATTTACAGGTTGGAGAGCGACCTCATCATCGTCAACAGCTCCAGAGAGAGTGGACTGTTTGTTTCTCATCCACCTGTGCCCTTTTCTAAGCCCAGGGAATAATCTGCGGAAGACGGGGGCGGTGATAGAATGTAAGGGGCTGCGATATTGGGGTGAAGGGTGGATGATGTGAAAACTTTAGCAGCAATTCGTCTGGACCCTCATTGATTAACTCTGATTGAACAAACAACCCCTCACTCCCCGCTGGAAGTTGGGGCTGTGGGGGTTTGGGCACAATAGCCTGCACAAATTGGTTTTACATGAAGGATGTGTACTATGGATTATCACTTATAGCTCTAAAAAATGGAAGAAAAAAAACAAAAACTTGAGAGAGAATTGCCGAGACCCTTTGAGTCGGGCATATGCATGATCATCGGTTGGGTTGGGGTGGGGGGATGGAAGGGATGATATGCCTGAACTGAATTGAAAAATGATGTATGAAATGCACAACGCATCAATAAAAAAACAACAAAAAAAAAAAAAAAAAAAAAGAAAGAGGGCGTGATTCCCCTGGAACTGGAGCCAAAGACAGTTCTTAGCACCATGTGGGTGCTGGGAATCAAAACCTGGTGTCCTCTGCAAGAGCAGTTGGCGGTCTTAACTGCTGAGCCATCTCTCTAGCCCCTAGAAGGTTTTTAATGGAAAACTGAATTGAAATTTTCAATAATGAATTTGAGAGAAAAGCCATTTGTAGAAATTATGAGTATTAGGTCTGAGTTTCCCAAAGAAACTGAGTTTTTTTTTCTTTGGGAAACTCAGACCCAACAATGCCTCTTTCATTTTTTTTTTTTAATTTTTTTATTTTATTTTATTTATTTCTTGTATGTGTATGAATGTACTGTCTGCATGCAGGTCTGTGCACCCGTGTCGTGCAATGCCGCGGAGGTCAGAAGAGGGTCTCGGATTCCCCTGGAACTGGAGTTCTCCTGGAATTGGAGTTTCAGTCAGACGCTCTCCGGCCGCCATGTGGGTGCTGGGGATCGAACCCGGGTCCTCTGCAAGAGCCGTCGCGCTCTAACCGTTAGGCTATCTCTCCAGCCCAACCATGCCTCTTTTCAAAAAGACCTTGGTGCCTTTCAATTTTGGGGCAACTACTTCCTCTTTCTGTGGGCTCACAAGGAAAGGCTGCCATCATAATTTGTTGCAGGAACAGATTGATTGCTCTTGTCTTGATATTAAGCAAGGGAGGAATTATGCTGAGTCAATGTGACTAAATATCTGGAGTTCTCTAAAATCACCACTGAATAGAGACATTAATTTATGGCACATATATTTGTATATCTAATCAAATAGCTGTTTTTCTTAACTTACTAACATTACATGCTACACGAACTATACAGTTTTATATTAAGATATTAACAAACAGGGAAAAAAATGCTGCTTACCAAGATTGTTGGTAAATTAAGGCACAGTGGCTTAGAAGAGATGAATCTACCCCTGGGTTCTGGTTCTTCTGACCTGCAGTTCTAAAAACATCCCCAGATGTGTTACATGTAATGCTGAAGACTTAATTCACTTCAAAAACACCCTGGCTTCCACCATATCAAGCAAGGTCAAAAACAGCCAGCACTTAGGCAGCTGAGACTGGAGTACTGAAACTAAGGGCAGCTTGGGCTATATAGCCACTAGTCTCAAAAAATAAAGGGCTGCCGGGCATGGTGGCACACGCCTTTATTCCTAGCACTTGGGAGGCAGAGACGGGAGATCTTTGTGCGTTCAAGGCAGCCTGGTCTACAAATGAGTTCCAGACAGCTGGGGCTGCAGGGAGACCCTGTCTCGCAAAAAGACAAAAAAAAAAAAAAAAAAAAAAAGGGGCTAGGCATGTAATTCTGTGATAGAGCATTTGCCTAGCATGTAGAATGCCCTGGGTTCAATCCCTAACTCCAAAACAAAACAAAAAGACCAACTGAAAAACTCCAGCCCTCTGAGCAACTCCTCCCAGGGTGGAGCCCTTTGTTTGACTTACATAAGAGGGTGTGTAAGCAGTGAGCTAGTTGGTACAGATTTGAACATCTCAGCTCTGCCACTCACTTGCTATGTAATTCCTATAACTGAACTTGAGTTGCTGAAGACAAGCCTAGGAAGAAAGTAATTTGGAAACACACACACACACACAACACCCAACACACGCACACACACACACACACACCACACACACACACACAACAGAGTTCCACAAGTGTTGTTCCAAGCCTTCAACTCCTCAGCTGTCAAGGTTCACAATTAGATTCTGTTTGCCCAGAACCTAATTTGCATCTTTTTTTTTTTTTCTGTCTTTTTGAGACAGAGTCTCCCTGTAGCCCCAGCTGTCCTGGAACTTACTATGTAGACCAGGCTGGCCTTGAACTAACAGAGATCCCTCTGCCTCTGCCTCCAGAGTGCTGGGATTACAGGAGTGTGCCACCAGGCCCAGGCTACTTTGCATCTTAATAGCAGTTTTACTAATAACAACAGTGACTGAGCCAGCAGCATGGCTCAGTGGGTTCAGGCACTTGCCACCAAGCCAGATTACCTGGAGTTTGATCCCTAGGACCTACCTTCATGTTGAAAGGATAATAGATTCCTGTAAATTGTCCTCTTGTAGGAAGCTTCTCTTGCTAAGAGCAGGTACAGCACAGTCCTGCTAAGGGAAGGGGAGCAAGTGCCACCTGTGGCACTTGGGAACTGACCCTTCGGCACAGGGTCAGTTGGTTACTTTTTGTATCAACCTGAGAGGTACTTCCAACTCAGGTCCTTAGCCTGAGCGGTGGAATGCCTCCTTCTGGCCATGCTTTCCACCTGCCAAAGACTGCTGGTCTTGGACAGGAATTTCAGGCTGATGGTAATGGCTATTTTCTTTTTAATTTTTAAATTTTATTTATTTTAATTTTTTTAATTTTATTTATTTTTGATATGTTATGAATTGTATTGTCTGCATTGTAGTCTTGCACCCGTGTTGTGCATGCCCAGAGGTCAGATAGAGGGTGTGGATTCCCCTGGAACTGGGCAGTTCTCTGGAATTGGAGTTACAGACATTTCTTAGTTGCCCTTTATGGGTGCTGGGAAGCGAACCTGGGTCTTCTGCAAGAGCAGTGTGCTCTTACAGCTAGGCTATCTCTCCAGCCCCATTTTATTTATTTTTGTATTGTATGAGTGTACTGTCTGCATGTAGGTTTGTGCACCCATGTCGTGCAATGCTGCGGAGGTCAGAGAGGGTCTCAGATCCCCTGGAACTGGAGTTCTCCTGGAATTGGAGTTACAGACGGTTCTCAGCCGCCATGTGGGTGCTGGGGATCGAACCCAGGTCCTCTGCAAGAGCAGTCGGTGCTCTTAACCACTAGGTTCTCTCTCCAGCCCTGATGCCCTATTTTCAGCCTACAACCACTCACAATTCACTCCACAGGTTGGTCTCCATCCTGCTGCACACTAGCTTACCAGGTTGGTGTCTTATAGACCCTTATCCAGCCCACTAGCCACCAACACTCAAAATCCAGGCCTGCTTTGGCCTGTAGAGGTACAAAATAATGGACCGGGAATTCTGTGTAATGATGGTAACTGAGAATTTGATTTATTGCCTGCTGCAAATCACTTTTCTAAGCAAAATGATGTCATCTCCCAGAGCCAATCACAGACCCCCAGTCTTGTGCCACTGTATACTGTTGCTCCGCCTAGCATCATGTGCTGGGCCACATTGCTCCCTCTTGGGCAGGTTCAGAGGAATCCCTTAACTCCCACATTGTGCTCTGAGGGATGCTAGCTGAGAAATAGCCCCTCATTCAAACTGGATCTTCCCACATCCTCTGACCTGCTTACACACACACACACACACACACACACACACACACACATACACACAATCTTTTTTTTTAATTTTTTAATTAATTTATTTCTGTATGAGTATGAATGTACTGTCTGCATGCAAGTCTGTGCACCCGTGTCGTGCAATGCCGCAGAGGTCAGAAGAGGGTGTCGGATTCTCCTGGAACTGGAGTTCTCCTGGAATTGGAGCTACAGACAGTTCTCAGCCACCATGTGGGTGCTGGAGATCGAACCCAGGTCCTCTGCAAGAGCAGTTGGCACTCTTAACCACTAGGCCATTTCTCCAGCCCGAGACTTTTTTTTTTTTTTTTGGTCTTTTCGAGACAGGGTCTCCCTGTAGCCCCAGCTGTCCTGGAACTCACTCTGTAGACCAGGCTGGACTTGAACTCACAAAGATTCCTCCTGCCTCTGCCTCCCGAGTGCTAGGATTAAAGGTATGCGCCACCACGCCCAGCTGGAGACTGATTTTAATAGCAATGATATTCAGCAGCTCCCCCAAACTTCCTACCCCTTCTTGTTGACAAAACCTGTGGTCAGTTGCCCAAGTCCTTGTTTTATGCCCATCAGAGTCACAGGATATGGCGATCTAATCCTTCTTCCAATATTTCCTTACCTTGGTGGCTAAACGTCATTCTTGAGACCTCCAGGGCCATATTTCTTTCCTTTTTGCTGGGTCGTCTTTCTTCCCAGCCTCTGTATTTTGAAGGGTTCTAAGGCTCAGCTCAGCCCTGGGTCTCACCAGCTATACTCAGTGGCCAGGTTTCCTGCCCTGTGTGGAACCCTTTGCCTTTACAAAAGACCTGGCTTCTTCATCATGTGGGTAAATTGCAACACTGTTCTTTTTGCTGAAGCATATATCCTGTGAACTACTGCTTTCTCTCTGCTTTTACATGTAGGTCCTCACCAAATGTGTTGTTTTTGTTTTGTGACAAAAATCTCACAATGTCGCCCAGATTGGCCTTGATTCAAACTATTCCTTTAATCTGTCACTTGGCTTTGTTTGCTGCGATGGCATTTACAAGCAAACAGGCTAAGCAGATGATTGTGCTGTGACCTAACAGAAGCCCCAAATTTAAGATCCTAACCTGTACCTGGTTCTCCAAGCTCTTTGTGACATGTGCTATGTTGAACCAAATCATGAGGTATAAAACTTCCTGCTGCCCTCTAAAAGCTTTTGAGTTTGGTATCCTCTCATACTGGGGATTTGCTCTGAAGGTGCTCCTCTGGCCTCTTTTCCTACTTTATGGTGGCTCTCCTCTCCCTTCAATTTTTCCTTTTTTAAAAGATTATGGCCATGCTGGGCATGGTGGCACACACCTTTAAGTCCAGCGCTCCAGAGGCAGAGGCAGATAGATCTCTGTGAGTTCAAGGCCAGCCTGGTCTACATAGTGAGTTCCAGGACAGCTGGAACTTCTGAAACACTGAAGCTGACAACTTCCTATAACTCCAGCTCCAGATGCCTCTGGCCTCCATGGGCACCTATTCTTGTGCACAAATAACAAAAATACAGACACACATATACATATTGAGCAATAAAATCTTTTTTTTTAGACAGGGTCTCCCTGTAACCCCAGCTGTCCTAGAACTCACTCTGTAGACCAGGCTGGCCTTGAACTCACAAAGATCCACCTGCCTCTGCCTCCTGAGTGCTAGGATTAAAGGCGTGTACCACCACATAGAGCCCGCCTCTATGCATGAACTATTAATCTTCCTGCTTCCACCTTCTGAGGGTGTTCTAGCATGAACTACCATGTCCAGTTTATGTGGTGCTGGAGACAGAACCCAGGGCTTTGTGCATGTTAAGTAAGAACTCTACTAATTGAGCAACAATCCCAGCCCTGGCCTGGAACTCTTGATCCTCCTCCTGTCTTAGCTTCCCAACTGCTAAGATTACAGGTATGCCCTGCCACAGCTGATGCTGCTTTCTGCTCAAGTACAGCTTCTCAGGACAGTTGTCCCTTGCTCATGTTCTGCTCACAGGGGAGACTTGTTAAATTAAGCAGACACACTGAAGTCTTCAAACCCCAATACAGTAGTACTGTATCATGGGAAGTTACACAAAGGGGGCTTCAAGAGAGAGTTCCCATATCTTTCAGGTATCTTAGCAGCTCACATATTTGGTAGAAAAATACTTTCAAATAACTTTCTGAGTTGTACAGAATGGATCACATAGGTCATGACACCGTGGTTTTGTCTTAGAAAAGAAATATCTTTGCAAGAAACACAATTGGTATGCAATGGTTTTCCAAAAGGCATTAAGAATAAAAACACAAGAGCCATTTGATGCACTGGTTGTACCTTTATTATTTTTACCTCGTTCACTAACAGTTCTGTGATGCAAGGTTACCAAGCACAGTTAAGATAATGTCTGCATTGCACATCTAAGGCTATACAGCAAAAGAATCAGAATTAGTACAAATACAAGAACTGTATTTACATTCTGTATACTCAAGCTCCAAACATCAGATATTTACAAAATAAAACATGAAAATGAAAATCAAATATTAATAATGTACATTGTTGCTAATGTGCTCAACTCCTTCACTGGGGAGAGATCAGTTTGCAAAGTCTTGGTTCAAAAAGGCCACTTATGCTTCATGGGTTCTGTTATAGCATGAAGATGGTGACAAGAGACTTGAATCCCAATAGACAAGTACTTTAGAGCCACAGAGTCTAAGACAACGCTTAAACACGAGAAGGCTGGTGGATTCCTCAGGTGAACTGATGCCAGAATACACAGCAGGAAAAAAATCAACTGGAAGACATGACAAATGACATACAACACAGCCAGGATTTGGCAAGAGACCAACCTCAGCTTGGACTTTCTGTCTGAGCAGCCATCTACTGTGAAGCTTTTTGTCTGTTTTGCAGTACTGGGGATTGAACCAGGGGCATCACACATTAATTGACAACTGCTCTACTGCTAAGCTACATCCCTAACTTCTAGCTGTGAGTTTTAAACACCAGTTCCATATGAAATCTTAGTTTTTTTCCTTTTAGTAATGAGGGGCTCTCTTAAGATTTTTTTTTTTTATCTTTTTGAGACAAGGTCTAACTGTAGCCCCAGCTGGCCTAGAACTCACTATGTAGACCAGGCTGGCCTTGAACTCACAGAAATGTGCCTGCCTCTGCCTCCCAAGAGCTAGGATTAAAGGCGTGCGCCACCACGCCCAGCTCTCTCAAGATTTTATAGAGCTCAAATACTAAATTCATAAATGGCCTTTTGAACAGTAGTAGCAAATAATCTCTCAGCTGATAATATCTGATTTGCTCTATACAGTCATGGTCTTACTCCCAAATGTGGCAGTCAGTGGTTATGGTAGACTGCTGCAATGCACAGCACCAGAGATCTATTCAAATGCATTTAGCAAACCTAAAAGCAGCAGCAGAATTACTCTTTTCTTCTTACAGAGCAAGTTAGAAATCACATTTTCAAAAAGGAACCCAAAGGAAAAGTGAAGGACCCATGTCAAACAAACCACCCACCCCTGGCATTGTTCGGAAGAGCCAGAGCACAGCACCTGAGAGGGAACTGCAGAAAGAGTCCCAACGGGTGCTACCCAGGCCAGAATCCTCTTCTAGTCCAATGTGCAATTAATTATAGCTGTATAAATAAACATCTTATAAAATTAAATATCCGTGTAAATCAGAAAGCAGCAGCAGGTAACAAAGTCTATGCTTTGAAATATTTGCCAGGAAAAATCATCTGTTTTTAGACCCCCAAAGAGATTTCACAATGATTACTCTTTCATCTAAATAAGGTGAAAAAGCCATTTGAATTATTTATAAACAAACATTCTATGTAGCTGAAAGTGGGGAAATAGTGGTTTATTAGTTGAGGAAACTTTAGCTTTTGCCTCACCAAGCTTCTCATATTATGGATGTGTTGGAGTTCAGGTCCTGCTCAGTGCAAAAGCAGCCTGGCCTGTGCTCCTGCCTAACCTGTACAGGGACTGCCTGGCCCCGTACTGTCTGGGCCTGAGAGCTGACTGACTCCCAGGAAGATGCACAAACACAGGCAATGCCTGAACACTGGTCAGGGGGAAGTGTGAGGTCATATTTGCTTGGTGGGAGAAAGGAGGATGGGGAAGTAAAGGAAGGGGGATAATCAGTTTTAACTATTGCTCATTTTTCTGTAATTTGTATGTTTTCACTATATTTTTTTATTTAAAGGAATACTTTAAGGAAAAATAAATTAAAATTTATCTTAAAAGGTAGTTTCCTTAAAGGTTAGTTTTCTTTTTTTCTTTNGCATTCCTGGAACTGAATGACAATGATAATACAACAGAACAAAACCTATGGGATACTTTATTTTTTTATTTTTTATTTTTATTTTTTTTTTGGTCTTTTCGAGACTGGGTCTCCCTGTAGTTCCAGCTGTCCTGGAACTCACTCTGTAGACCAGGCTGGACTTGAACTCACAAAGATCCGCCTGCCTCTGCCTCCCAAGTGCTAGAATTAAAGGCGTGCGCCACCACACTCGGCAAAGGTTAGTTTTCTTAACTTTTCTGTTACCATAGAAATCACTAAAATCTCATGAAGAGGTCCCATCATAAACCTCTCTCAGAGTTTCAAAGTAGAGGTAGCCCTGTCTGGAAAAAGGAACATCAATCCTGACAGTGCTCAGATTCCAATCTGAGCACAGGTCCCTATGAAACCAGGGGTACCAACAGTGGCAGGTGGAAAGCACATCTGCTCAAGGCCCCTTCTAGGACATGCTAGCCCTACTCTCCTTTGTTTCCTAATGAGACCTCTTTATCTTGTCTGGATGTTATGAATGGGCAGTTCAGTTTGGCTCATTCTAACATTTGGATATTTTCAAAGCAAAGATTTTCTAAATCAATTTTGAGTTAAAAGAAAACATAAGTCATTTCAGTGTTTAGTGTGTACTACAATTTCACTTTCCCTCAGACTTCCATCCTCCTTGTCACAGACACAGATCCTTCCAACTTTGTAACAGCAGCAATATCAGTGATTTAATTTTTAAAAGCAACCTTCACATTTCATCTTCATTTCCCTGAAATTAGATTTAGTTCTGGTTCAGGAAGCTGTCCTAAGTAGAATCCTGCTGGATTTGAGTATACACCACAAGGGCATTAGACAACAAAGAGACTTCTAACTACATTAAAAATCTCATATATGTTTAGAAAACAAGTAACATTACAGTTAGTGACCTATACTTTAAGAGGAGACAGTTTTAAAAATCTACTAGAGTTTTGGTTGATCATTTTTTAGATAAGAACAGTCTGATTTATATCCTTTTACTATGCTCTTCACGATCCACTTTTCCTTCTCCTTTCAAGGCAATTGTGACAAGTGGAGCTGGGAGACCTATTCTTCAGAAATAAGCCCGGCTCAGAGGTTAGAAACAAGGGTTTATATGACTATGAGTCTCCCTAGCTGCTCTGTAGTAGTGAGTAAGCTCCTGACCTCAAATCTATTCATTTATTTCCCTAGGGTAACCAAGAGCTCTTAGTCCTTCCAGAATGGGAGTGAGCAGATGCTTTACTGGATGCCTAAGCAATGGGGAAACAGGTTGGTAAGACAAGTAGGGGACAGCATGAAAGAGCCCCGAGTCACTGGCAAAGCAAATGAAACAAGCAAACCTGGGGCTTTCTCTGTCCCTAGTTAGTCCCATACCACTGGAAGCTAAAGGAACAGCTTTATCTTCTTTGACGGTCTCTGGAAGCCAAAGATACAGTCTAATAGAAGATAGGGAGTTGGGTAGTAATGAGTTCTTTTTCTTCCTTTGGGAGTATTTTCATGCCACATGGAAGACACAGTAGCCAAGGAGGGCCATTGGTAAACCACCAGGCTGTTGAGGACATTCTTCTTTGACCCTAAATGTCTTTTGTTTGTAGTGGTAGTGGGGACTGGTCTTAATTCTAGCATCCAGGGAGCAAAACCTGCCATGTTTGTTTATATGGAAACAAATAATATTGGAAATGGCCACTGGATTCAGAAGGAGACTTCCAGGTTTATACTGGAAGCTACATTTCTTTGATTAAAGGGAGCTACAACAATCACAACTCAGATTCAGCACTACCATGTCAGCATTGACCAAATTTATCACCAGGGAAAGTCAAACACTGCCCCCCTGTGGGAATGTGCCTAACAGCACACATTAATTCCAAAGGTTCCACCAGCACCACTAAAGCAGAGGACAGCATTGAGAAACTTCTAGACAAAAGCCTTCCTTCTGTTGAGGAAAACTGGTTTACAGGATTCTGCTGTGAGGAGCTTTAGGTATCCTCTGCCACTCTCATGATCTATTGCCAAGATGGGCCTGCTAAAGCCACTACAGCATCTTTGACCCACTCCTTCCCAAAAGGCCATCAGTAGCCATTGTCCCAGGCCCACCACAAAGGCTTCTCTCTTTCCTACTTTATGAAAAACTTCACAGCAATGCTCTAAGTGAGCCCTTTTTGACAGAGAATATAACTCTCCCATTTCCGAGCTTACCACAATCCTCTCCCTGTGCCCCTAGTTAGTCCTGTAACACTTACTGGCAGCTAAAAGGAAGAGCATTATCTTCCATGATGGTCTCTGGAAACCAGACACCTGGTCTGTTTTATGACAGGGAGATGGGAGCTCTCTCTTCCTTTGGGAATATTTCCATACTACATGGAGGACAGAAGGGGGAAAAGCAAGTTTTTTCTCAGGGGCTAATAATACCTGATGTCTCTCCTTCCTTAGTCTCTAAGCCACCCAGTAAAAATTAATATTATCACAAACAGGAAAAAGAAAAGTTATCCTGAAAACCAGAGGTATCCAAAGACAAAAGTCAGACAGTGATCATGAAGTGGACTTGCCATACAAAAGGAAGTTGAAGTACACCAGAAAATAACTTGGAGATTCACTGGATCCCCTCAGGGTTTGTGTGTGAGAGTGTGTGTATGTGTTGTCTTTGTTTGTTACATTTTCTTTTTTTTTTTTTTTTAACTTTTTCCCTTTGTTAGGCCACATGCTACAAGATTCTCAGCACAACAAAAAGAAAAGTACAGAACCATGGAAATGGGGAACAGGAGAGCTAGAGAAAGTGCTGGATGACAAGGGAAAAAGTAGTTAAGCCACAGGAGTACATACAAGAATAACCGTCAAGAATCACAAAGAGAATGAGAGGTAACACTTTATCTGTCCAAGGCGAGCAAGGCTCAGAAGAGTCGCTTAGTATTTCGGTTGGCTTGGGCATCTGCGAGAGAGTTTTGACCTATGAGAAAAATGGGAGGCAGAATTAGAAAACTGGATGCAGGTGACACTGCAGGCTCATGTTTCTAAGCTCTTAAACAAATGACTAGGCTGTTTTCATTCTGGAGACCTTGTGACACACACCCATCAGAGGATCTGTGGATGAAATGCGGGGCTGAAGGCCAGGAATCCATTAAGGTACAACCGTTCCTTTACTCAGTGCTCTGCACCCCACCTACAGACCTCTTAAAAACTAAACGGCAAAGGTGATAATTTGTTGAATGACCAGACACTCCTTAATGGCTCAGGACACAAGCAATTTTTTAAAAATTTAATTTATTTATGTATGTGTATGAATGTACTGCATTTAGGTCTGTGCACTCGGGTCGTGCAATGCGACGAAGGTCAGAAGAGGGTGTTGGATTCCCCTGGAACTGGAGTTAAAGACAGTTCTCAGCTGCCATGTGGGTGCTGGGGATTGAACCCGGGTCCTCTGCAAGAGCAGTCGGCGCTCTTAACCGCTAGGCCATCTCTCCAGCCCCACAACACAAGCAATTTTAAAGGCAGAGGCTTCAACTCTCACCCTGCAACTTCATTACACTCTTGTTTTCCTTCTATTTTGTTTCTTTCTTTTTTTATTATTAATTTTATTTATTTCTGTTTGTGTATGAATGTACTGTCTGCATGCAAGTCTGTGCACCCGTGTCGTACAATGCCGCGGAGGTCAGAAGAGGGTCTCGGATTCCCCTGGAACTGGAGTTCTCCTGGAATTGGAGTTTCAGACGGCTCTCGGCCGCCATGTGGGTGCTGGGGATCGAACCCGGGTCCTATGTAAGAGCGGTCGGCGCTCTTAACCGCTAGGCCATCTCTCCAGCCCTTCCTTCTATTTTCAACCTAGTTGGAACAATTATTTTCCTACTTCTTCCAGTATTTGGGGCTGAAAGCCAAGGAGAAAAAGAAAATTCAAGAACGGCTTCTGAAAGCTGGGCATGGTGGTACACAGCTGCAATCCTAGCACTTGGGAGAGGTAGGAATATTCAGAGTCCAGCTTGGACTGCACAGCAAGACTTTGTCTCGAAAGGTGTGGTGTGCACACCTTTAATCCCAGCACTCTGGAGGCAGAGACAAGCAGATCTCTATGAGTTCAAGGCCAGCCTGATGTACACAGTGAGTTCCAGGACAGCTGGGTCTACAGGGAGACCCTGTCTCAAAAAGACCCCCTCCTTCAAAAAAAAAAGACTCTGTCTCAATATAACAAAACAGCTTCTTACCGTATTGTGCCAGCAAGGAGTGGGTTAAAGGCATATAACCAGTCATTCATATCTTTGTCATTGAGAGCCTGCAAAAGGACTCCACGGTGCTTTGTGCACACGGCAAAGGTATTAGGTGTCTGAGAAGAAATGAAAATAAATGAGAAAGTTATTGTAGAGAATGAGTGACAGGGACTACCTTCCCATATTCACAAGGTGCACAGCACTTCATATTGAAAGTTCAAACAGCCCAGTATAAAACTAGGATCCATGTCATGGATAAGAACTTCAAACTTGGGGCTGGAGAGATGGCCTAGCGGTTAAGAGCGCCGACCGCTCTTGCAGAGGACCTGGGTTCGATCCCCAGCACCCACATGGCGGCCAAGAGCCGTCTGAGACTCCAATTCCAGGAGAACTCCAGTTCCAGGGGAGTCCGACACCCTCTTCTGACCTACGCAGCGTTGCACGTCACGGGTGCACAGGCTTGCATGCAGACAGTACATTCATACACATACGGAAATAAATAAAATTTTTAAAAAAAATTAAAAAAAAAAAGAACTTCAAACTTAAGACTATACTTTCAGGGATCATTTCTAATATTACTAGAGAAGTTTCTCTGACTGTGGAGAGTACCAGAAACCACGAGGAGGAGACATAGCGTTCTCTCCTGAGCGTGAAGCCGGCTCTAGGTGTTGCTTTACTGCAACTGCCTCTTGCCATTGATGATCGTTCTTCTCTCCTCAGGGAGAGTAGAGGGAGAGAGTGCAGTCTGAGTGGTTATAAAAAAAAACAAAAAACAAAAAAACTTCAAACTTGAAAGAGAAGGGTATAGGTAGCAATGAAAAGCCAAGACAGGGGGACTGACCTTCATCATGGCCTGCTGGTCCTCACTGTACTCCACTTGGGCTGTGGACAAGTTAATGATGCCACGCTCCACTGGGTCCTTGTCACTGTTATAGATGAAGACATAAGGGCGACGGACCACAACAAAATGTTTGGCCCAGTTGCCGGAAAGTGGCTCCTTGAAATGCAGATACCCCTTCTTAGATACCACTGAGCTACAAGGAGAGTATAAAAGAGGGAAAGTGAGTTTCTTCTAAAAGAAAATGAACTGAGAACCATCAAAATATGATTTCCCCTAGGCAAGGCCTCAGATGGAATGAAATAGGTCAAATGATCTCTTTGACCTAGATCCTTTTTTTTTTGGTCTTTTCGAGACAGAGTCTCCCTGTAGCCCCAGCTGTCTTGGAACTCACTTTGTAGACCAGGCTGGCCTTGAACTCACAAAGATCCACCTGCCTCTCCTTCCCAAGTGCTAGGATTAAAGGCGTGCACCGCCTTGACCTAGATTCTTTTTTTTTTTAGAACTTTTAAAAAAAATTTTATTTTTTATGTGTATGAATGTACTGTCTGCATGTAGGTTTGTGCACCCATGTCGTGCAATGCCTCGGAGGTCAGAAGAGGGTGTTGGATTCCCCTGGAACTGGAGTTAAAGGCAATTCTCAGCCACCATGTGGGTGCTGGGGGTCAAACCCCGGTCCTCTGCAAGAGCAGTCGGCGCTCTTATTAACCAATAGGCCGTCTCTCCAGCCCCTTGACCTAGATTCTTTTTTTTTTGTTGTTAAATTTTTTTTATTAATTTTATTTATTTCTGTATGTGCATGAATGTACTGTCTGCATGCAAGTTTGTGCACCCGTGTCATGCAATGCCGCAGAGGTCAGAAGAGGGTCTCGGATTCCCCTGGAACTGGAGTTCTCCTGGAATTGAAGTTTCAGACAGTTCTCGGCCGCCATGTGGGTGCTGGGGATCGAACCCGGGTCCTCTGCAAGAGCGGTCGGCGCTCTTAGCCGCTAGGCCATCTCTCCAGCCCCGACCTAGATTCTTTATTTTTTTTTTTGGTCTTTTTGAGACAGGGTCTCCCTATAGCCCCAGCTGTCCTGGAACTCACTCTGTAGACCAGGCTGGCCTTGAACTCACAAAGATCCGCCTGCCTCTGCCTCCCGAGTGCTAGGATTAAAGGCGTGCGCCACCACGCCTGGCATGATCTAGATTCTTATCTGCCATAGTAACACAGCAAAAGATCAAAATGTGGCAACACGTGATGCCAGGTACAGATGCCTGATGAACACTGCAGGAGCAGAAACTCTGCTTTTTTTTTTAATTTATTATTTTTTTATATGTATGAATGTACTGTCTGCATGTAGGTTGGTGCACCCATGTTGTGCAATGCTGCGGAGGTCAGAGAGGGCGTCGTATTCCCCTGGAACTGGAGTAAAAGATGGTTCTTAGCCACCATGTGGGTGCTGGGAATTGAACAGGGGTCCTCTGTAAGAGCAGTCAGTGCTCTTAACTGCTGAGCCATCTCTCCAGCCCCAGAAACTCAGTTCTTTACCCTGCCCTCCAAGTCAGTGTATACTAGGCTATATAATAGACTTGCACAAAAGAGCTGCAAGTAAATTCTTATTGATTGGGCTTTTATATCTGGCATCCCTGGTTGTTACAGTACTCACCCTGGTCTAATTTCTTCAATATCTGGAACAAGATTAAGAAATTCATTTTTTCCTGCTCGGGCGAGGTAGGGTGTCTCCACAGTTGGGACAATCTGAAACTGTTCAAATTCTTGGCAGGGACTAGAGGCCCGAGAATTGGCTTCTGGGGTCCTTAAAGAGAGAGAGGTTAGAGAGAAAGGGATAACAAGCATTTTAGTAAGGTCAAGGCATCTTGTGGACACTACCTCAAAACACAATGCCTCCCCTTGAGTACCAGAGGTAAATATTAGCTTTAGACTTCAGATGAGAAGACCAGCTGATGTCAAAATTAATTCTGAATTCCATCTAATGTTTTCCTTACCAAAAGGGCACTGATGACCACTGAGTCACAGTATCTCCTCCTATTATAAGAACACAGCATCTGCATATGTACTCTATTCCTTTATGTGTTTCTCATCATAGCAAAACCTGAGGCAAGAGTTCTCAACGAGTAGGGTTCCTGACCAATAATAGCAGCAGATTTCTCTGGGAAAGTATCAGAGATTCAAATGGTGAACAGTAATTCAGACTGCCACATTCAGAAACTCCAGAAACGTCTTGGGCACTGTACTTTATCTTTTTTTTTTTTTTTGAGACAGGGTCTCCCTATACCCCCAGCTGGCCTGGAAGTCATGCTGGAGACCAGGCTGGCCTTGAACTCACAGAGATCTGCCTGCCTTGGCCTCCTGAGTGCTAGGATTAAAGGCATGTGCACTTTAACAAGCCTCAGGGGTTTATAGCAAGTCCAACATCCTAAGGAAATAGCAGAGAAAGCAAACAATGAGAAAGACCTCAGTTCTTAAGATGACAGGAACAGAGCGGTACTACTGACCTGGACCAGTCCTTTGGACTATGTAAAGAAGGCTATGTTCTGTGTTGTTAGGGATCTCTGTAGACCAGCTTAACTTGATGACAGTTTAACTTTCTGAAAAAAAGATTTCATCTGGGCGTGGTGGTGCATGCCTTTAATCCCTGCACTTGGATCTCTGTGAGATTGGGGCCAGCCAGGTTTACACAGTGAATTCCACACCAGTTGTGGATACAGGAAGACGGTTACTATTTTGAGTGTGTGTGTGTGTGTGTGTGTGTGTGTGTGTGTGAGAGAGAGAGAGAGAGAGAGAGAGAGAGAGAAAGAGTGTGTGTGTATGTATGTGTATATCTCTCTGTGTATAAAAGGGCAAAGGTCAATGATGGATGACTTTTTTTTAATTTTTTTTTTTAATTTCTGTATGTGTATGAATGTACTGTCTGCATGTAGGTCTGTGCACCTGTGTCGTGCAATGCCTCAGAGGTCAGAAGAGGGTGTCAGATTCCCCTGGAACTGGAGTTCTCCTGGAATTGGAGTTTCAGACAGTTCTCAGCCACCATGTGGGTGCTGGGGAGCGAACCTGGGTCCTCTGTAAGTAAGAGCAGTCAGCGCTCTTAACCTCTAGGTCATCTCTCCAGCCCCCAGATGTCTTTTTTTTTTCATTTGTCTTTTTTTTTTTTTTTAAAGACAGGGTCTCTCTCCCGGGGCTGGAGAGATGGCTCAGCATTTAAGAGTACTGACTGCTCTTGCAGAGGACCCAGGTTCAATTCTCAGCATCTACATGGCGGCCAACAACCATATGTAACTCCAGTTTCAGGTGAGTCTGACTCCACTGGCACTGCATGACATGAGTGCACTTATATACATGCAGGCAATACACTCATACACTTACAATGAAAATACTAAAATAAAATACTAAAAAAAGACAGGGTCTCTGTAGCTCTAGCTGGCCTGGAACTCCTATGTAGGCTGACCTTGATCTTACAGAGATACACCTTCCTCTGCCTCCTGAGTGCTGGGATTAAAGGCATGTGCCACCATACCAGGCTCAATGTCAGAAGTTTTGCTCTATCACTCTCTATTTTAGTGCTGCCTATATGCACAGGCCACTGGTACATGAAACAACATACCAGTGGTCATGCCCCAAAGAAAAATGATTCTCTTCTAATAGCTATTAGTTGTCAATAGCTCCTTAGCTAGGGGTGGGGCCTTCTGAACAGCCCCTATCTAGGTGGAATTTTGGTTGGCTTGATCTTGTGCAGGCCTTATGCAGGTGACCATAGCTTCTATGAGCTCATGAGTGCAATACCCATGTCATGTTCAGAAGACAGCCTCTCACAGCATTTCTCTCCATCTTCTCTTATATGCGTTTTGCTCCCTCTTCTGTGCTGTTCCTTGAGGCCTGAGGGTACGGTTCCACTTATTTTTCAGAAAGGGTCTCTCACTGAATCTGGAGCTCAATTATTTAGCTAGATTAGTTGGCCAGCAAGTATCTACCTCTCCAGTGGTATGTGCTGCTGCAAATGGCATTTTAAGTGGGTGCTGGAGATCTGAATTCAGACTCTCATGCATGTACAGCAAGCACTTCACCAACTGAGCTCCCTCCCCAGCACTTCATGCTTTACCATTTCTTGAATTGGGATGTATTTGATATTTAATTGATAGCATGTTTAATTTAATTAGCTTTTTCTTTCTTAGTTGCATATACAACAATCTCATACCATCAATGATATCCTGAACTTATTAAGATAAAGCTCCCATACATTTCTGAGTGGTCTGTAGTGGGCTGGTGATGCTTTGCTGAAAACCAGAATTAAAGGAAGGCTGGCATTTTCCGTATTTCATAGAGCTGCTTCACCCCATGAAATCTGGACACTTACTTCTGATCCACAGAGTTGCTCCTTGAGTCTACCAGAGAAGGGCAGGTGGAGGAGGGGGTGAGGGTAGCACTGCTGAAACTGGACACAGAAGGATCCCGTCCAATTGGAGAGATATCAGACAACTAGAAACAAAAATATCACCAATGAGATTTCAGCAGCAAGGTACCTCTGCCATAGGAAGCTTTGATAATCAGTCCCTCATTTTTATAAAGTTGATTAAAAAGGTCAGTAAAGAAAAAAAATCCTTCCATATACAATTATTACTGTTATTAGACAAAATGAAAAAATCTAAAATCATTTTATGGATTGAGTATCACATTAGGAATCATGACATTTACAAGAGAGGGGCTGGACCAGTAAGTCAGTAGTAGAATGCACCAGGCCCTGGGTTCCATCTCCAGAGTAGGGGGAGGGAAGTGAACTTTTTATTTTGGTAATGCCATTAGAAATTAACTAAATAGGGCTGGAGAGATAGCCTAGCGGTTAAGAGCACCGACTGCTCTTGCAGAAGACCCGGGTTTGATCCCCAGCACCCACATGGCGGCTGAGAACCGTCTGTAACTCCAATTCCAGGAGAACTCCAGTTCTAGGGGAATCCGAGACCCTCTTCTGACCTCCGCGGCATTGCATGACATGAGTGCACAAACCTACATTCAGACAGTACATTCATACACATTAAAAAATAAATAAAATTTTAAAAAATATTAAAAAAAAAGAAATTAACTAAATAGCCGGGCATGGTGGTGCACGCCTTTAATCCTAGCACTTGGGAGGCAGAGGCAGGCGGATCTTTGTGAGTTCAAGGCCAGCCTGGTCTACAGAGTGAGTTCCAGGACAGCTGGGGCTACAGGGAGACCCTGTCTCAAAAAGACCAAAAAAGAAGGAAATCTTGGAGTAAAAAAAATGGAAGAGACTATCCAGAAGAGGTATGATAAATGTACAAAGGACCCAGGCAGGAGTGAACTAGGAGGGTGGAAGGAAAACTAAAAAGGTCTAGCTGATTAACACATTAAAGGATACAGAAGTACTCTGAAGTGTTACTACTCTTTGCTCAAGGAACTGAAATGATGCACCAAGAGCCTTGCAACTTTTTTGTGTGTGTTCTGTCATCCAAAAGCATACCGCTTCCCTACAGAACATTTTCTTCTAAGAGATTCAGGGAAAAGCTAATATTTCCTAATTGATAGTAACCCTAAGAATCATTGAGGGAGACTGATGTCTTTATAAGTAAGTGTTGGGGGGCTGGAGAGATAACCTAGCGGTTAAGAGGGACGACTGCTCTTGCAGAGGACCCAGGTTTGATCTCCAGCACCCACATGGCGGCTGAGAACTGTCTGTAACTCCAATTCCAGGAGAACTCCAGTTCTAGGGGAATCCGAGACCCTCTTCTGACCTCCGCGGCATTGCACGGCACGGGTGCACAAACCTGCATGCAGACAGTACATTCATACACATACAGAAATAAATAAAATAAATAAATAAAAAAGAAGTGTTAGGAGGTGTAGTTGGCACTGCCTCAGAAGGAACGAGGTCTGTTGTGTGAGGAAGCTGCTATGGTGTTGAGCTCCCCCACAGAGCTGACCCAAGTAGCAAGGTCGGTTGGGGCCATGAAGGCCGGTGCTACCTGTATGTGGGCTTCATGCTGTGGGCTGCTGAATGAAGTCATGGGAACTGGAGCTGTCAGGGCCAGCAGGCAGGATTTGCAGGAGCCAATGGCCCATTCAGATTTACACCAAGCTCTGACTTCTCCACCTACCCACCAGTAGCTACTGAAGGGCCCAACATAGTTTGTAAAGCCTGTAGGCTTTCATTTTCAGTCTTTAGAAAGAAGCATGTATGCTGTGACTGTAAGGATTTTTGCTCCGTTCAGTTTTGCAAGAAAATCTTCGTAGATGTTCTACTTGTCACCTACTACAAGAGACAGCCTTCCAGCGCCCACAGTTGATAGGACTGAAAGTGAAGGATCTACAGCAGTATCTCCTTCTTAGAAACATACCAACCGACACTTGTGAGAAGGAAGACTTGGTGGATCTAGTACTGTTGTGCCATCATGGACTAGGCTCGGAGGATGACCTAGACTCAAGTAGCTTGAATTCCTCACGGTCTCAAACCTCTAGTTTTTTTTTTACAGTCTTTTTTTTCAAACTATTCAGTTCCCTCTGCTATTATGTTTTCCTTCCACGGAGAGCTCATGGCTAGAGATGGGACCTTCTGATCAGGAGTGCTGTCACAGGTACAAAGTGAAATAGCGAGCTGAGTGTGGTGGCGCACGCCTTTAATCCTAGTACTTGGGAGGCAGAGGCAGGCGGATCTCTGAGAGTTCAAGGCCACCCTGGTCTACAGAGTGAGCTCCAGGCCAGCTGGCACTAAAGGGAGACCCTGTCTCAAAAATACAAAAAACAAACAAACAAACAAAAAACCCCAACAAAGTGAAATAGCTTCAGCAAACACAACAACGATGATGATGATGATGATGAAGAGGAAGAACAGGAAGAAACCTTGGAAGATGAGAACCCTGGGCTCACTAGGAAGAAAGTGAGAGCTTCACTGTCCTGCCAAGCCTTGAAGAAGTGGAAGGGATGAGTGTGCGCCAATTAAAGGAAATCCTAGCTTGGAATTTTGTCAACTATTCTAGCTGTTGTGAAAAATGGGAGCTGGTAGAGAAAGTCAATCGGTTATACAAAGAGAATGATGAAAACCAAAAATCATATGGTGAGTGAATGCAGCTGCAAGATGAGGAAGATGACAACCTGTGCCGTATTTGCATGGATGCCGTCATTGACTGTGTCCAGTGAGGGCACATGGTCACCTGCACCAAGTGTGGCAAGCATATGAGTGAGTGCCCCATCTGCAGGCAGTATGTGGTGCGAGCTGCGCATGTTTTCTTCCTTTTTTTTTTAAATTTATTATTTTTTATGTGTACGAGTGTACTTCTGCATGTAGGTCTGTGGACCCATGTTGAGCAAGGCCACGGAGGTCAGAAGAGAGTGTCGGATTCCCCTGGAACTGGAGTCAAAGACAGTTCTTAGCCGCCATGTGGGTGCTGGGGATCGAACCTGGGTCCTCTGCAAGGACAGTCGGTGCTCTTAACTGCTAGGCCATCTCTCCAGCCCTGCGCATGTTTTCAAGTCCTGAAATTGAGAATCCCTCAATGGGACACTTGCCTGACTTGATCCCAAACATTTCAGTGCACAAAAAGGACTAGAAACTTAACTGTTCCAAGGCAGAGTTTTTTTTTGGGGGGGGTCTTTTCGAGACAGGGTCTCCCTGTAGCCCAAGCTGTCCTGGAACTCTGTAGACCAGGCTGGCCTTGAACTCACAAAGATCCACCTGCCTCTGCCTTCTGAGTGCTGGGATTAAAAGCTTGTGCCACCATGCCTGGCAGAAGTTATTTATTTATTTATTTCTGTATGTGTATCAATGTACTGTCTGCATGCAAGTTTGTGCACCAGTGTCATGCAATGCCGTGGAGGTCAGAAGAGGGTGTCGGATTCCCCTGGAACTGGAGTTCTCCTAGAATTGGAGTTTTAGACGGTTCTCGGCCGCCATGTGGGTGCTGGGGATCGAACCCGGGTCCTCTGCAAGAGCGTCGGTGCTCTTAACCGCTAGGCCATCTCTCCAGCCCCGGCAGAAGTTATTTTTAAAAATCAATTTTCATTACTGACTGAGGACAGAAATTCATTCTAAGTTGAAACAACCTTGGGCTATGCTACAAGCCCGTCTGCCTGTGGAGACATGACTTCCCAGGTTCTGAGTTTTATCACTTGTTGCTCATGATTACTAATCGCTAACAGTGTGTGGACATTTGCTCCTCCTCTTTGCAGGCCACTTGCCCTAGTCTCTTATTTTCCCTTTATCCTGTGTTTGAAACTTTTGTTCTCTTTGATGTGCTCACTGTCCACAAGTGGGCTGGTATAGATTATGCTGAACAGGGGCTGCTTTGAATGTTCACTTTTTAGTCATGTATATTTTATTTTATTTTTTTTGGTCTTTTTGAGATAGGGTCTCCCTGTAACCCCAGCTGTCCTGGAACTTGCTCTGTAGACCAGGCTGGCCTTGAACTCACAAAGATCCGCCTGCTTCTGCCTCCAAGTGTTAGGATTAAAGGCCTGTGCCACCATGCCTGGCTAGTCATGTATATTTTTAAACTAATGTTTAACTAATGTAAGTTTCCACATTGTTGCCATTTTTTGCATTTAAACATAATTGGAGACAACTGACATTCTATAGTCAACTACCAGGGCCTTAGACTAAAGATATCTATTTTTGTTCAGGTACAGCTTTTTATAGCAAGGGCTGCATCTAGCTTTTTTTTTCCTTTATTTATTCTTGTATGTGTATGAATGTACTGTCTGAATGTAGGTCTGTGCACCCGTGTCGTGCAATGCCACGGAGGTCAGAAGAGGGTGTTGGATTCCCCTGGAACTGGAGTCAAAGACGGTTCTCAGCTGCAGTGTGGGTACTGGGGATTGAACAGGGTCCTCTGCAAGAGCGGTCAGCTCTCTTAACCACTAGGCCATCTCTCCAGCCCCATCATCTAGCTTCTTATGCTAGAAGTGTGTGTGTGCTAAATTCTTTAATAATATATAATCACTTTACACTGTTTTGTATCATCAAAGTGTATTTTTTAGTGCTACGGGCTAGCTAATTTCAACTTTAGGAATAAAATTAGATAAAAAAAGAGAAGTGTTCTGACTCTATAAAATCAGAAAAGAATTAAGAGCAGAATGTGATATACCTTTAAACACAATGCTATGCCCATCTCATACACCTAAAAGGAACTAAAACTGGGAACAGGAAATCTGGGCTGCTATGAAGAAACTGGTCATCACTACAATGGTAAAAATGATAGCCTCAACATGCTCACCTTACAGTCACTGATGCTGCCATGTACCTGGTTGAATTCTCTGTTGAAAGTGTGGGTGAGAAGCTGCAGGCACTAGAAAAAAAGAGAGTGAGTTAGTTAAAATTGAACATAAAACTTCAATGGCTAGCTGGACGTGGTGGTGCACACCTTTGCTCCCAGTACTTGGGAGGCAAAGGCAGATGTCCCTCTGAGTTCAAAGCAATCCTGGTCTACATAGTGAGTTCCGCCAGCTGGGGCTACAGGAAGACCCTGTCTCAAAAAGACCAAAAGCAAAACAAAACAATCAAAACTCCGGGTGTGGTGGCGCACCCCTTTAATCCTAGCACTTGGGAGGCAGAGGCAGGCGGATCTTTGTGAGTTCAAGGCCATCCTGGTCTACAGAGTGAGTTCCAGGACAGCTGGAACTACAGGGGAGAACCCTGTCCGAAAAAGACCAAAAAAAAAAAAAAAAAAAAAAAAAAAAAATCAAACAAACACAAAACAACCAGAAAACAATACTTCAATGGCTAAATGAAGCCCTGGATAAAAGGCGCATTGTTGGGGGGCGCAGGGGTTGGGGGTGGCAGTGGGGATGAAAGACTAACATGCCCAAACCCCATGCTGGAGCTTGGGTATTGCCCTCCAGAAATAATATATTGAGGAAATCCAGCAATATGTCTAATAAAGACAATTTGGCTGGGTGTGGTGGCAAACAACTTTTGATCGCGCAGACACTTAGGATGGCAGCGCAGGCAAGGCGATCTCCATGTGGTGTTCAAGGCCAACGCTGAATCTACATTAGTGAGTTTCCAGGACGCTGGGCTACAGGAAGACCCTGTCTCAAAAATAGCAAAAAGAAAAACCAAAAAGAAAAGATGTGGCTGGAGAGACTGCCCAGCAAGTTATAGAGCGCTGACGACTGCTTACAAGAGAGAACCTGGAGAATAGGCGATTCCCCAACGCACACACATCGGCGGCACTGGGAGGAGAACAGTCTGATCAACCAGGCAGATAACATCCAGTTCCAGGGCGAATCCGACACCCTCTTCTGTCCCTCCGCAGCATTGCACAACACAAGTGCACAAACACTACAGCAGACAGTATCATTCATACACATAAAAAAACAACAACAAAAAAAACTAAACCACTAAGAAAAGAACGGAGACGGGGGTGGAGAGGATGGCCTAGTGGGTTAAGATGCCAGACTGCTCTTGCGAAGGACTTGCGAGGACCAGGTTCATATCCCCAGCGACACCCTGAGGCGCTTGAAAACGGTGGCATTGTACTGCCAGTTCCAGGGAATCCACCACCCCTTACCGCCCTCCGCATAGACATGAACGGGTACAAGACTACATGAGAGTACATAAAAAAAAAAACATAGTAAGAAAAAGAGAACAAAACACAAAACAAAAAAAACCTGGAAGCTTAAAAAAAAAACTAAAAAGAAAGAAAAAAATGACAACTAAAAAACCTAAGGATTTAAAGAGCCACTGCAAACATTTTAAGTGCTTAGGAATATTAACATTGCTTGGTGTGGTGATATAAACCTCTAATCCCAGCACTTGAAGGGTTGCTGCAAGTTCAAGGCCAGCCTGGTTTATAAAACAAGCTCCATGTAACAAAGGCAACACAGCGTAACTGTCCCCCAAACCCAAAATATTGGACATTCCCTTTAATTCTCAATTCACTGTGGCAGTAAAAGACATGGACAGGGATTGGGAATATAGCTCAGTGGTAGAGTGCTGCTTCTGTTCATGAGGCACCTAATTACTGCTAATAATGAAAAAACAAAAAAAAAGCATGCTATAATTTTTCTGGGTGTACATATTTTCCTAAACAAACTAGAAGGTACTCAACCTCTCAATTTTCGTTCCTTTATGATTATTTACTGTACATTTTCCTAAATCACCTGTTAAGGAGCTTTTAATACACTATAAATCTTTAAAAGGGCAGTATCCTTTCTATAAGTTGAGTTTATTTGGCTTCTACATGATGGTCTCTGTAAAGCCGGTGTCTGGATTCTCTCGAGAACAGAACTTTTGGCTGACTAAATGATTCCTACCTAAGCCGTGTAGCCCCTCCCAGATGTCTAGGATAAAGCGGGCGCGCACACCGCGAAAACGCCCGCCGGCCTGTTTTCCTTTTAGTAACGCACAACTATACCATGGGAGTCATCCTTCGACATCCTTGTGCTCTCTCCTGTCCATTCAGAACTCCTTTCGTCCTCTTTAAAAAGAGGCTTCTTTATCATTTCTTACTGGATTACTGTAACAAATAGAACTCTACACCGGGCATGGTGGGACAATCCGTTTAATCCTAGGACACTTGGGAGCAGAGGCAGGACAGATCTTTGTGAGATTCGGTCAAAGCCTGGTCTACAGAGTGAGTGTCCAGGACAACTGGGGGCTACAGGGAGCCATCCCTGTCCAAGAGCAAAAAAGAAAAAAAAGAAAAAAACACAGCATATGACAGAACTCTCTTCTACCGTGTTCTCAACAGACCTATCTTTAGTTTTTCTACACTAAAGAAAACTTTTTTTTTATCCCCCACCTGAAACAGGTCTTATAGGTAACCCTGAGGCTGGTCTCAGACTTGTAATGATCCTCATCTGCCCTAAGTCTCTCCATGCCTGGCAATTAAAGTTTTGATCACTGTCCAGTCCCAAAAGAAAACTATCATTGTTGATTTTATTTTTTGCAGTGCACAACCTTTATCTAGCACTTTAGGTGAAGCAGAGGCAGGCGAGTTTTGTGAGTTCAAAGCGGTTCAGGCCTTGGTCTACAAAGTGAGAATTCCAGGAAAACTGGGCTACCAGGGAGACCCTGTCTCGAAAAAGCAAAAAAAAAAAAAAAAAAAAAAGAAACACAGCATGAACTCTCTCTCGTCTCTTTCTCAGCAAACCTATCTTTTATTTTTTTCTACTAAAGAAACCTTTTTTTTTTTTATCCCCCCTGAAACAGGTCTTATAATGTAACCCTGGCTGGTCTCAGACTTGTAATGATCCTCCTGCCACTGTCTCTATCCAATGCTGGGATTAAAGTTTTGTCACTGTCAGTCCCAAAGAAAACTATCATTGTTTAATTTTTTTGCAGTGCTTGGGATCAAACTCAGGGCCTTGTGCATGTGAAATAAGCTTCTTTGCCAATTGTGCTCACACTGTGTAGTCCTATTTAAAGAAAAAAAAATTTTTGTTTTGTTTTTTTTGAGATAGATGCTTACTTGTTGTAAGCTTCTTTTTTTTGAACTCTCGTTGTAGTACAAGGCTGGCCTTACTCACAGAGAGCTTTGCCTGCCTCTGCCTGCTTAGTGCTGATTAAAAGGCACCATGCGCCACAGATGCAGCCCTTGATTTCATTTTTAAATTTTTTAAAAAATAGTTTTATGAGCCGGGCGTGGGGCGCATCGCTTTTAATCCTAGCACCTTGGGATGGCAGAGGGAGGAATCTTTTAAGTTGCAAGGCCAGCCTGGTCACAGTGTGAGTTCCAGGACAGCTGGGGCTATAGGGAGACCCTGTCTCGAAAAGACCAAAAAAAAAAAAAATTTTATGTGGGGGCTGGAGAGATGGCCTAGCGCTTAAGAGTGCCGACCACTCTTACAGAGGACCCGGGTTCGATCCCCAGCACCCACATGGCGGCCGAGAACCGTCTGAAACTCCAGTTCCAGGAGAACTCCAGTTCCAGGGGAATCCAACACCCTCTTCTGACCTCCGCGGCATTGCACGACACGGGTGCACAAACCTGCATGCAGACAGTACATTCATACACATACAGAAATAAATAAAATTAATAAAAGAATTAAAAAAATATTTTATGTGTATAAGTGTATTTCCTGTACATGTGTAAGTGCACCGTGTTGTGCAATGCCCATGGAGTTAGAAGAATCGGATGTTGGATTTCCTTGGAACTGGAGATATGGATGGTTGTTAGCTGGAAACTGAACCCAGATCCACTTTAAGAGCACTTTTACAGCCCTCTCCTTTTTTTTTTTGGTCTTTTTTGAGACAGGGTCTCCCTTTTAGTCCCCAGAGATCTGTCTGCCTCTGCCTCCGAGTGCTAGGACTAAAGGCATGCGCCACCACACCCAGCTCTGGAGATAGGGTCTCCCTGCAGCCCCAGCTGTTCTGGAACTCACTATGTAGACCAGGCCTCAAACTCACAAAGATCCACCTGCCTCTGCCTCCCGAGTGCTAAGATTAAAGGCATGCATCACTATGCCCGGTCCCCGGCTCTATTTTTTAAGTTTTTTTAAAAAAATTATTTTTATTTTATGTGTATAAGTGTTTTCTCTGAAGGTATCTAAGGGCATCCATGTCATGCAATGCTTGTGGAGCCAGAAATGGGGATTGCATCCCCTGGAACTGGAGTTATAGCCAGTTATTAGTTGCCATGTGGTTACTGGGACCAGAACTCAGGTTCTTTGCAAGAGCAGCTAGTGCTCTTAAATACGGAGCCATCTCTCCAGCCCCCAACATTTTAACACACTAAAAAAATTAGGGGGCTGGAGAGATGGCTCAGTGGTTAAGAGCACCAACTGCTCTTACAGAGGACCTGGGTTCCGTTTCCAGGCACCCACATGGTGGCTAAGAACTGTCTTTAACTCCAGTTCTAGGGGAACCTGACACCCTCTTCTGACCTGCAGCATTGCATGACATGGGTGCACCTACCTATATGTAGACAGTACATTCATACACATAAAATAAAATAAAAAAAATAAAAATAGAAAAAAAATAGAACCAAATATGGTTTAAGGTATTTCTATTTTTTTTTATTTATTTATTTATTTTTTTTGTCTTTTTGAGACAGGGTCTCCCTATAGCCCCAGCTGTCCTGGAACTCACTCTGTAGACCAGGCTGGCCTTGAACTCACAAAGATCCACCTGCCTCTGCCTCCCAAGTGCTAGGATTAAAGGCGTGTGCCACCGCGCCTGGCAGTTTGGTTTAGGTGTTGTGATTTTTTTTTTTTTTTTTTGTGTTTTTTAGTTTAAGATTTTTTAATGTATTTATATTTATTCTGTCTGTGTATGAAGGTGTACTCGTCTGCATCTTAGGTTTGGTGACCCGCCGATGTCAGCAGATAAGGCTTTTGTGTTTTGTTTTTTTTTTTTGGTCTTCTTCGCGTACACCCGGGTCTTCCACATAAATAGTCCACCCTAGCGTCCTGGCGAATCACTCGGCCAGACCTAGGCTGGCGCGCCTGACTAACGTCCACACAAACACAAGCAAGACTTCTCCGGTCCATTAATACCAGCTAACCTTCAACCAGTCCTGAGATACTGTGCAAAGATTGGCAGGCCAAGTATGTCTATATTATCCTCACAATCTATTGCTATTACGCTCTACTCCTTGGAGTGAATCAACTCAGGCGGGATGCCCAAAGCTTATGTCCTCGTAGTGGTTAGGAGATGTATAAGCCACCCAACTAAGAACTTGTCATCGCTTTATAGAGAAACTCACGTTTGAGATTAGCATACATTCCAAGCATCTTTGTCTATAGTCACAGCTTAGCATTGACACAAAAGTGGTACTGCTCTAATAACATGTAACCAAGCTATGTGCTTTTCGTGTATGACTAAAAAGGGTAACACGGGATGAATTGGTCAATCCTGAAGGGAAAACAACCCTTGACAGTCAGATCTAGGTCCAAAAATGACACTCCAAAAGAAATTAGACTGGTTTTCTTCTGCCACCCAACTTTTTGCCCCTTCCCAAAGCCTCATGGTGAACAAAATGACAGAAGAGGCTGCATTGGTAGATTGTACAGGGCTGTGGAGAGATGATGTGTGAATAATGAGAATACAGAATATAGTCTGGACTCCTGATTGATCAACATGCCTGTGCATACAAGCTTCTCCAACTGGACTATGGGAACCTCGGGTTGTTCAAAATTTGGACATAGATACTTGCAAAATGTACCAATTACCTAATTGTATGACATACTGAGTAACACCAATGTTATCTGCAAACAACTGTGTCATTATATTGTAGAATCCCTTAAAAATAAAAAAAAATAAAAATTTTTATTTATTCTTGTATGTGTATGAATGTACTGTCTGCATGTAGGTTGGTGCACCCGTGTCATGCAATAAGTTTTTTTTTTTTTTGTCTTTTCGAGAGAGGGTCTCCCTGTAGCCCCAGCTGTCCTGGAACTCACTCTGGAGACCAGGCTGGCCTTGAACTCACAAAGATCCGCCTGCCTCTGCCTCTGCCTCTGCCTCCCAAGTGCTAGGATTAAAGGCGTGCGCCACCACGCCCGGTGCAATAAGGTTTTTAAAATTTTTATTTATTCTTATATGTGTATGAATGTACTGTCTGCATGTAGGTTGGTGCACCCATGTCATGCAATGCCACAGAGGTCAGAAGAGGGTGTCAGATTCCCCTGGAACTGGAGTTACAGACAGTTCTCAGCTGCCATGTGGGTGCTGGGGATCGAACCTGGGTCCTCTGCAAGAGAAGTCGGCACTCTTAACCGCTAGGCCATCTCTCCAGCCCTAAGGTATTCCTACATCATTCCCAGGACCTAGTGTAAAGTCTTTGATGCCCCACATTGGATACTCTCCGTCTCCTGTCTCTTTCCCATATGAATTTGCTAAGCTACTGGCTACCTCTTAACAAGTGCTTGTAAGGTCAGTTCATAAACACCCTTCTGTAAGACACATACCTCTATGATATGGTTGTTCCCTCATAGTCTTAAGCTTAAGGGCAAGAATTCAGTTTTATTAATTCTTTTTTTTTTTTTGGTGTTTTTGAGACAGGGTCTCCCTGTATCCCCAGCTGTCCTGGAACTCATTCTGTAGACCAGGGTGGCCTTGAACTTACAAAGATCCGCCTGCCTCTGCCTCCCAAGTGCTAGGATTAAAGGCATGCGCCACCACGCCCGGCCAGTTTTATTAATTCTATATTCACAGTTTACTACCAGTGGCCCTCAAAGAAAACTGCTGAAAATGACAGAACTGAGAAACTATCTCAAAGCCTAACAGAAGGAAGGGTTCCCCACCTTGGTAGCCAGTTCTTTCTCTCGGTCCACCAGGCTTTCAACGTCTGTTGAGTCATAGCCACTGCTCTCACTAGGTGTGATGGCGCTTTCAAATGTGGTCGTTGAGATCTGAGAGGAGATGCTGGTGGAAGTACTGAGGGTTCCACTGCTGAGGCTGGGGGACAATGAATCACTCAGGGATTTGGGTATGCTGTCACCAAGTCTCTCCCTCAAGAGGAGGAAGTGGCGTGTTTTCTCCACCTGAGAATACCAACATCATGGCTCATTAAGACTTTAATATGAAAATTATGATGCTTCTATCATTACAGAACATTGAAACGGACTGGTCTGGAGCTATCCTGCCTGACGGCCTTTGGCCCAGGCTGCCATCATACCTCATGCAGCAGCTCGAGCTTCTCCAGCTCCCACTGGTGCTCCAGGATGAGGCTGTCTCCCCGGGGTCGCCAGCCAGCCAAGTTCTCTTCTCCTCGCACATATGCCACTGAGGTATCCAAGACTTTTCTCCTCCGCCTCTGCATGCCTAATGCAAGACAGAACACTGTTTTCTCACAAAGAAAAACCCAAATCCAATTTTAGGTCAAAATGAATGACTAATTCTATTTATTTATTTATTTATTTATTTATTTATTTATGAATGAATATTTTTGAGACAGATTCTTACTATGTAGCCCTGGTTAGCCTCGAACTCCATATGTAGACCAGAGAAAAACCCAAATCCAATTTTAGGTCAAAATGAATGACTAATTCTATTTATTTATTTATTTATTTATTTATTTATGAATGAATATTTTTGAGACAGATTCTTACTATGTAGCCCTGGTTAGCCTCGAACTCCATATGTAGACCAGACAGGCTGGCCTGGAATTCAAAGTGATCTGCCTGCTTCTGCTCCCAAGTGTTGGGATTAAAAGCATGTATCACCATGCCCAGCAAATTACAAATTCTTCTACATGGCAAATTAAGTTTAGTCTCAAAATCCAGGAGACTGTTTATTAATAAAACTCATACCAGGTATGGGAGCACACCCCTTGAATCCCAGCATTCAAGTGACAGAGGCAGGTAGATCTCTGTGAGTTCAAGGGCAGTCTAATCCACAGAGTAAGTTCTAGGCAAGCCAGAGATATACAGTGAGACCTTGTCAAAAAACAAACAGTTTTTCCAGTTCCAGGGGAATCCGACACCCTCTTCTGACCTCCGCAGAATTGCATGACATGAGTGCACAAACCTACATGCAGACAGTACATTCATACACATACAAAAATAAATAATTAAAAATTTAAAAAAATATTTTAAAAAAAGGTTGGAGAATTTCTTTTAGAGAATGGCTTGATTTTTATTTTTATTTTTTTGTTTGTTTGAGATGGGGTCTCCCTGTAGCTCCAGCTGGCCTGGAACTCACTCTGTAGACCAGGCTGGCCTTGAACTCACAAAGATCTGACTGCCTCTGCCTCCTGAGTGCTGAGATTAAAGGTGTGTGCCACAATGTCCAGCTTCTGCCCAACTATTTTTATGTTAAGGTAGTTAGGTAAAAAAGTTATAAA
>VZQC01002030.1:6405674-6438502 GCA_009823505.1 Rhizomys pruinosus | reverse complement strand
AAATAAATAAATAAATAAATAAATAAATAAATAAATAAAATAAAAAAGGTGGTTTTGGGGCTTGTAAGATGATTCAGCAGGTAAAGTGCTTGCTGCCTACCCTGAGAACCTGAGTTTGAATCCTGACACCCACAAGTTACAAGAAGAGAAATGATTTTTAAGAGTCGTCCTCTGACTTTCACACGCATATGCATACATACAAATAAATGCACTTTTTTTTTTTTGAGACAGGGTCTCCCTATAGCCTCAGCTGGCCTGGAACTCACTATGTAGACCAGGCTGGCCTTGAACTCACAGAGATTCACCTGCCTCTGCCTCCCAAGTGCTAGGATTAAAGGCATGCGCCACCACACCTGGCACTACAGATGGTTCTTAGCCGCCATGTGGGTGCTGGGAATCAAACCCGGTCCTCCGCAAGAGCAGTCAACGCTCTTAACTGCTGAGCCATCTGTCCAGCCCCTAAATGCACTTTTTTAAAAATTTATTTATTTTTTTGTATGTGTATGAATGTACTGTCTGCATGTAGGATTGTGCACTCGTGTCATGCAATGCCGCGGAGGTCAGAAGAGGGTCTCGGATTCCCCTGGAACTGGAGTTCTCCTGGAATTGGAGTTACAGACGGTTCTCAGCTGCCATGTGGGTGCTGGGGATCGAACCTGGGTCCTCTGCAAGAGCAGTCGGTGCTCTTAACCGCTAGGCTATCTCTCCGGCCTCCAAAATGCACTTTTTAAGAAGGGTGTTTTGGGGCTAGTGAGATGACTCAGCAGTTAACAGCACTGACTACTCTCACAGAGGACCCGGGTTCGATCCCCAGCACCCACATGGCGGCTGAGAACCGTCTTTAACTCCAGTTCCAGGGGAATCCGACTCTTCTGACCTCCGAGGCATTGCACGACAGGGGTGCGCCAACCTACATGCAGACAGTACACTCATACACATTAAAAAAAAAAATTAAAAAGGTGTTTCTTAGAATCCCCCTGAAGCAAATGTGGTATGATCTTAACAATGTGCCAAACTCTACATTCAACTCAAGAAAGAAAAACAGTTTCACATATAGTGAATCAGGTTTTAGAGAAATACCTGAAGTTGGTTCTACATCTAAGGCAAGCTAATTTAGCTACTAACCATCTCCTTTGGGTACCCTCTCACTCTGGAAGCTGGGAAGTGGCAGAAAGAGAAGAGGCGGCAATGAATCAGCCTCATTCTGGAAGGTGGCAACAGCAGAGGAGGCTAGCACATTGGCATGCTCAGAAAACGTGTCCAATACATGCACATTCACATAGCCAGACATGAGAAACAGAATCAGCTCAATCTTTCTTTCATGGTCTGAAGGCCAATGGGGTTGTGGAATACAGAGGGTGGAGAATGAGCACAGGGTAGGGTGGGAATTTGGCAAGTGGGCAGTGAGAAGGGACAAAAATAAAGAAAAATGAAAAGATAAATGAAGAAAAACAAGTTCTGATTTTCTATTGTAAAATAAGGTGGTCGTTATTATTATTAGTACTGTATTATATATTTAGAAATGCTACAAGACAGGATTTTGAATGTACTTTGAAATGAGACATATTTAAGATAATGGATATGCTAATTATACTGACATATTCATACATGTGTTAAAGCATACAATTACAAATACATCGTACTATATCATAAATATGTACAATTATTATTTGTCAATCAAAAATAAAACAAAAATTCTAGTAACAAAATTGAACATGCAGAATAAATTGAATAGGCAAAGAAATGTTGAGTCACTGACATGAAGAACTACATACAAAGCAAAGAGAGTTAGGAAAAGAGAGATATCAAAAGCTGCAGTAAGACTAGAGAGACAGAGCCTAGTTGTTTCTGACCTCTCATCTAAAATCAGGAACCAAGAATTCTTGTTCCTGTTAGATGCATACAAGAGAGACAGGAAGACATGACTACACAGAAGAGGAAGAGTTCCAGTGTCATTTCTGTCTAAAAGTGTGTACACAGAGGACAGCAGGCAGAGTATAGCTGCTGCTCACCTGGTTTGGAGAGTGGCATGGGTGGGGGAAAGAATCTTCGAGATGGCTGAGGTGGACTGCAAAGAGAAAAAGACAACCTTCTTTAGGACTAAAAAGAGGTATTAACATTAGTGGCATATTTAAATCCCTTTAGAAGACAGATCTGCCGGGCGTGGTGACGCACGCCTTCAATCCTAGCACTCGGGAGGCAGAGGCAGGCGGATCTTTGTGAGTTCAAGGCCAGCCTGATCTACAGAGTGAGTTCCAGGACAGCTGGGGCTACAGGGAGACCCTGTCTCGAAAAGACCCCCCCAAAAAAAACCACAGATCTTTATACTTTCACGTCTGGCATGATAACAGATAGCATATCAGACAGAGCCTGACACATTCTGACGCCTGCCCCCCACCTCCCTGTGAGTCTCAACTAACAATGCCACTGCTACCATCAAGTAGACCCGTTGCTGCTCTCCTCATTCATTGTGAAGAGTCTATTTGGAGTTTCCACTTCATAAAGTTATGGTGGTGTGAATAATTATAAGCATGTTGTAACTTTATTACACCAACTTCTACCCTATTCAAAATTAGTTCTTTCAACAAAAAGACAGTGTTCAAAGTCATCTGAACAACATTCAAATTAGTGATTAGTTAGCTTAAAAAGGTAGTGAAATTTTAAGAGGAAAAACAGAGTAATATATAAATTTATTATTTATTAATTACATAAATATATTATATAAATATATAATAAATAATGTATAAATCTATTATTAATAAATATCGTTATTATCATCCCTTAAAAGATTTCTTCCTTTCCAAGAACTGAGTAACTAAAAATCAAAACAACAGCAACAATGAAAGTTGTGTATCTGGTCCAAACCTGTTAAGATCTTGTCCTTGCAGATGAAGTGGGTGCTGTTGGTAATGCCCAAAGACTTCAAACACAATGGGTTTTGTTTTGATGTAGTCCACAAATGATTCAGTGATCTCCACTGCAATCTAGTAAGAAAGTCAAATGGTATTAGGGAAAGACTATAAGAAAGCACAGTTTTGCTTCCATCAGGCCTTTAATACTGTTAAGCATCCTCTGTGTGTTGAGGGTTTTACTACACAGTCATCCTATAACACAAGACTGGAGTCATCCTCTGCTTTTCATTCTAAATCAACTTCACCAAGCTTCAGGCATTCAAGACCCTCCACAATGTGCCAGAATTGACCTCCCATCTGCAGCCCTTCATCCACCCATTATTTCAGCTCAAATTTCCTGCTGCTTTTTTCCTTTATTGTACCTGAGGACTGGCCCAGGCTACATATCTTCCTATGAAGGACCTCTGCTCTCTAGGCAAAGTCAATCCTATACTTCAAAGCCTTGGTCAAATAGTGACAATTGTAAGAAAAGCATGTGTTGAGTGTGGACTGAACCAAGTACAATGCCAAGTTTGACACACCTTTCCTTTCCTTTTTTTTCCCCACCTTTTCTTATTTATGCTATGGACATCTTTTGGAAAACTTCCTACCTCCTCCTCTTATTTTAAAAAGAGAGTAACGAAGTAGCTTTCTTTTTTTTTTGGTCTTTTTGAGACAGGGTCTCCCTGTAGCCCCAGCTGTCCTAGAACTCACTCTGTAGACCAGGCTGGCCTTGAACTCACAAAGATCTGCCTGCCTCTGCCTCCCAAGTGCTAGGATTAAAGGCGTGCACCACCACGCCCGGCAGATGTATCTTTCTATAAGGAAATTAGTTTCTCTTTGAAATTTAATGAATACCTGTCTGTCCATGTTTTACGACATTCCCCCAATAGTAATTCTAAACTCCTTGAGGAACATTTGTGGTTGCATATGTATTCCCTAGACAAGTTAGATGCAGACAAGTTAGATACAGTTCTTGTGCTAAGCAGTTGATCAGTATTTATCAGATACATGCACATATTACACAAAGATAAAGAGAAAATATTGGAGCTAGAGAGCTGGCTCAGTAGTTAAGAGCATTGGCTGATCTTGTAGACACCTGGATTTGGTTCCCAGCACCCACAATGTGGCTAACAACCATCCATAGCTCTAGTTCCAGAGAATCTTATGCCCTTTTCTGACCTTCATGGGTACTGCAAGAATGAGCGCATTTACATACATGCAGGCAATAATATACTCATACACATAAAGTAAGAATAACAAATAAAATTTTAAGAGTTTAGATTTAAAAGAGAAGAAAGAAAATAGTGTATTTCATGTTTTTTTTATTCCATGTTTGTTCATCCTTTCCTCTCCCACTTCATATAGTCTAAATATTTATTTATTTGCTTATTTATATGGTACTTGGGTTCAAACCTAAGGCCTCATGCTGATTGATTGATTGGGTTTGAACCTAGGGCCTTGTGCTTGCTAGGTAAGCACTCTACCCAGTGACTTACAACCCCAGCTCCTCTCCTACTTTATAGAGTAGACTTCGTTATAACAGAAGGAAAACAGTTTTATGAGGCAGTGAAGATTCTGGACACCAGAACTACTTTTCTTGTGTTTAAATCCTATCTCTGCCTCTTCCTAGCTTTGTAACCTGAGTTGTGGCATGAGCTGCTGAGGCTTCATTATCTCTGCTATAACATACATATTGTTATAGTGTGTGGTATAAAAGTAAGGATTAAATGACACAGAAAACAAGGACAACACAAAATAAGCTCTCAATGAACATTAGTCATTGTGACAAAGATGACTTTTTTTCTTTTTTGTTTTTGATCCATCCTTAACAAAGAACAAAGATTACTTTTTTATTTTATTTTATTTATTTCTGTATGTGTATCAATGTACTGTCTGCATGCAGATTTGTGCACCTGTGTCGTGCAATGCCGCAGAGGTCAGAAGAGGGTGTCGGGTTCCCCTAGAACTGGAGTTCTCCTGGAATTGGAGTTCTCCTGGAACTGGAGTTTCAGACGGTTCTCCGCCGCCATTTGGGTGCTGGGGATCAAACCCGGGTCCTCTGTAAGAGCGGTCGGCGCTCTTAACCGCTAGGCCATCTCTCCAGCCCCCACAAAGATTACTTTTTAGAAACATTTAATTAATTAATTTGTGTATATGCATGTAGTGTATGTACCATGGCAAATGTGGAGGTCAGAGGACAACTTATGGGAGTCAGTTCTCTCCTTCCACCATGTATGTCCTAGGGATCAAACTCAAAGTATCAAGTTTGTTAGCAAGCACCTGGATCCACTGAGTCATGCCACTGGTGCCCAAAAGATGACCTTTGAATTGAGTTTGAATGAAATTTCATATAAGAGTTGGAAAGCAGCCGGGCATGGTGGCGCACGCCTTTAATCCTAGCACTTGGGAGGCAGAGGCAGGCGGATCTTTGTGAGTTCAAGGCCAGCCTGGTCTACAGAGCGAATTCCAGGACAGCTGGGGCTACAGGGAGACCCTGTCTCGAAAAGATCAAAAAAAAAAAAAGAGTTGGAAAGCCTATTTCCTCGCTCCATGCATGTAGACAGTTGTAAGGGGAATGAACAGGCTAATCTTAGCATCAGCTGCAAGGGAAACAGAGTCTGAATCTTAATTTAACTTTATTAATTTTTTTTTTTTATTTCTGTATGTGTATGAATGTATTGTCTGCAAGCAAGTCTGTGCACCCGTGTCGTGCAATGCCGCGGAGGTCAGAAGAGGGTGTCGGATTCCCCTGGAACTGGAGTTCTCCTGGAATTGGGTTAGTATCATCTATATTATTTGTAAGCAACCAATATTTAAGTATTCTAGAGTTTAGTGGATACTGTATTAACTTTGACAAAAACTGATACTAAGTATTTATTTCTCTAGAATAGAACCATTAAAACAACTCATATTCAGGGCCTGGTGGTGGCCCACTCCTTTAATCCCAGCACTCAGGAGGCAGAGGCTGGTGGATCTTTGTGAGTTCAGCCAGCCTGGTCTACATACTGAGTTCCAGGTCATCTGGGGCTATGGGGGGACCGGGCGCAATAAAGGGACAAAAAAAAAAAAAAAAAAATCAACTCATATTTAAACTGATGAAAGACTACATCTGGAGACAAGTCTGTACACACTCACTAGGTCCACTGGAATTGGGTTAAGATCTGAATCTGCTCTGGCCACTCCCTTTATTGTCCATTCTCCCCACAAAGTTCCCTCTTCCAAACACAAAAGACAGCCTACAGGGGGCTGGAGAGATGGCCTAGTGGTTAAGAGTGCCAACTGCTCTTGCAGAGGACCAGGGTTCAATCCCCGCACCCACATGGCAGCTGAGAACCATCTTTAACTCCAATTCCAGGGGAATCCGACACCCTCTTCTGACCTCCGTGGCATTGCACGACACGGGTGCACAAACCTACATGCAGACAGTACATTCATACACATACAAAAATAAAATAAATTTAAAAAAATTAAAAAAACAAAAAAATCAAAAGGCAGCCTACACCTCACACATCAACCTTCCTTAGCCAACAAATCAAAGTGCCACAAACATGAGATATTCGGCAAAAATGTCCCTGGTACTCACATTCTGCACATGATAAAAGCCCAGGGGACTTCCTCTTCCATTGTTTTTGAGGGGTTCAGTAGAGAATGCTTCATCATGGCGATGCAAAAAGCTGAATGAAAGAGAGACAGATGGGTACTGCACTAAATGGCTTCATCAGAATTTGCTTTTTTGATTGATTGGTTGATTGATTTATGGTCTTTTTTTTTTTGGTCTCTTCAAGACAGGGCTTCCCTGTAGCCCCAGCTGGCCTAGAACTCCCTCAGTAGACCAGATCTGGCCTTGAACTAACAAAGATCCACCTGCCTCTGCCTCCTGAGTGCTAGGATTAAAGGCGTGCACCACCACCCCCAGCTATTTTTGGTGCTTTTGAGACAGGGTCTCCCTTTAGTCCCAGCTGGCCTGGAGCTCACTATGTAGACTAAGCTGGCTTTGAACTCAGAGATCCACCTGCCTCTGCCTCCTGAGTGCTAGGATTAAAGGCATGCACCACCACGCCTGGCTGTTTTGTTTCATTTTTGAGACAGGATCTCATTATGTAGCCTAGGATGGCCTCAAACTCACAGAGATCCATTGCCTCATTCTTTGAGAGCTGGACTTAAAATCATGTGCTACCATGTCCAACAGAATCTAGTGGGGTTTTTTTTTCCATTAAAGATTTTATTTATCTATTTATTTATTTAGTGTTTTTGAGACAGGGTCTCTCTGTAGCCCCAGGTGGCCTGAAACTTTCTATGTAGAGCAGGCTGGCCTTAAACTCACAGAGATCCACCTGCCCCTGTCTTCCAAGTGCTGGGATTAAAGGCATGTGCATCCACATTCAACAGATTTTATTTTTTTTAATCTTATGCATGAGTGCTCTGCTTGCATACATGCATGTGCACCATGTGCATGCCTGGTGCTTGTGGAGACTAGAAGGAGTCAGATTCCCTGGAACTGCTGTAGTTACAGATGGTCTGGAGTCACCAAGTGAGTGCTGGGAACTGAACTGACATTCTTAGCAAGAGCAGCAAAACTCTCAACCACTGAGCCATCCCTTCAACCCCCAGAATCTGTTTAAGAGCCCACTTTGGGCTCTTAGGTAAGAATCACTGTAATACAGCACATTGTTTTACTAAACCAAATTATGCTTATTTATTTTCAGTTCAGCATTTCCCATATCACACAAATAGTATTGTAGACTTCAAAAAAGCATGAAAAATTAAGTGACTGATCATTTCAGTATATACAAGAATGGCTCAGAGACTAAAAAAGTCAATTCAACAAACTTGTAGCAGTATTGGTAGTATAAGACTGTAATCCCAGCACTCAGGAAGTAAAAACAGGAGGATTACAGAGTTCAAGACCAGCCTGCTGACATGGTGGCACCTTTAATCCCAGCACTTGGAAGGCAGAGGCAGGTGGATTTCTGTAAGATTGAGGCCTGCCTGTTTTACATAGTGAGTTCCAGGCCAGCTGGGGCTACAGGGAGACCCTTCTCAAAACAAAATAAAACAACAAGAAAAAAGTAAATGCAACCAATCAGCCAACAAAATGCAAAGTCTTGTGCCTTTGTGGCTTTTTTTTAAAACTGAAAATAAAATTTTATACTAAAAAAATTTTGTCAAACTCAAGTTTCTACAAGCAACACTAAAGCCTGTGCCTGGTATACTTGCCCAGGAGTCTCTCTGGCCAAGATATAGATTCAAATTCCTCTTCCAGGAAGTCTTCTCTGACTTAATTTGACAGTTTTGTATTCCCATGGCAGAAGGGACCTACTTTTCTTCAATAAGCATGATTTCACTGTTTATAATAATATACTTGTGTGTCTATTTCTCCAACAGATGGGATAGTGCTTGACACATAGAAGACACTCCAAAAATAATGGTGGAGGAGCAAAGGACCCACCTCCAGGAGGGATCAGAGAGCAAAGGACCGCCTCTAGGACGGATCAGAGTGTAAAGGAGCTGGCTCCAGGAAGGATCAGAGAGCAAAGGACCCACCTCCAGGATGGATCAGAGAGCATACTTTTTTTTTTTAACCCCTTACATAAAGTATCTGGGATAAAGGCTTGGGCCACTATGCTCAGTTTATCAAGTGACTTAAAATAAATTTATTAGGAGTTAAAAAAAATAATGGTGGAACCAATGGACTATGCTTATTTTCACAAATAATGTCATTTTATGGTTTTCTCTTCCTATTATTATTGTGTTATCATTAGTCTTAATTAAAAGAAAGGAGAGAATTGAAGACTACCCAACATAAAGATTTACTGTTAGACAAAAATAGCCACAAGATGGACCACTTCAAGCTGGTAGTGCTCAGTGCTAATGTGTGTACCTAGAATGCCTGGTTAAAGCCCCAGCACCAAGACAAAACAAGTATATTGAACACAAGTTCTCCCAACTCGATCCAGAAGGGTCAACTGGGGGAAAGTAGAAAATATTTTGAATAGCAGGAGAGATACCAGTAGTATGACCTTGATTTTCACATCAGTTCAGCAGGTCTGAGTAAGGCTGTCTACTTCTGCCGAGTGCATCAAGTCACTGATGTCCTGTACTGCTGGCATTGCAGCATTATGCTGAAGGATCTTTGTCAATTTTCTTATTACTATTATGACTGTCCCTTTCCTTTTTTTTTTTCCTTTGAAAAAGTATTTTATTTTCTATTTATGCATCATAGCCTGCACATATGACCATGTGTGTGCCTGGCACCTATGAAAGCCAAGAGAGAGCATTGTATCCCTTGGAACTGGAGTTGCAGAGCATTATGAGCCACCATATGGGTGCTGGGAACTGAACCCAGGTCCTCTGCTAGAGCAGCCAGTGCTCTTAACCACTGAGTCATCTAATCATGCCCTCCTTCTTTTATATCTTGGTCCTGCCTCCCAGTCCTTTTCTTTTTCTAGCCATACACTGCATGTGTTAGAGGTACCCATGAGGACTAGTGAGCTTGAACCCATCTCAGTGGCACTTATATCCTGGGGCCACACTAAAGACGCAGGGCTTTTCAGTGTTGCGGTGCTACAGAGCTGCATCTCCCACCCACACCAACTGAGAGCTGAGGAAGGCCCAAGAAGACATTCTTTTCCCCTTGCCATCAACACACCCTCACCTCCAGGTGAGGCCAAGTAGTCAGGGTGGCACACTCTCAGTACCTTTTTTTTTATTTTATTTTATTTTCAGACAAGGTCTCACAATAAGTAGCTTTGTCCAGCCTGGAATTGCTATGTAGACCAGTCTGCTCTCAAATCTGCAGTGATCCTCCTGCCTCTGCCTTTCAAGTATTGAAGTTATAGGCATGTACCATAATGTACCACTCTAAATGCTATTTCTACTATCAATTACTCAAACAAGTCTTTTCTATATAAATATGTTACTTGAGTAGAATAGTGAAAGCTCTAAAATACTGAGTTATCAGCCAGGCGTGGTGGTGCAGGCCTTTAATTCCAGCACTTGGGAGGCAGAGGCAGGCAGATCTCTGTGAGTTCAAGGCCAGCCTGTCTACACAGTTCCAGGGCAACTGGGCCTACAGGGGTACCCTGTCTTGAAAAGACCAAAAAGAAAAAAATACTGATTTATCTTACAATCTTTATCATACCTTAATCTAAGGCTGTCAGTAAAACAGTAAATAGCTGTTATCTGTACTGGATGGTTAGTATTTCTTTGACATGCTAAGTGTCATTAGTAGCTTTATTTTAGGACTTAGCTAAAAAACTATATAAAAAAAAAAATCAATGCTACCCTTTGATCCTAGCACTTGGGAGGCAGAGGCAGGTGGATCTTTGTGAGTTCAAGGCCAGCTGGGGCTACATGGAGACCCTGTCTCGAAAAGACCAAAAAAAAATCAATGCTTCACAAACTGCAGTAGGATCCATAGGAAAGCCACAGCACAGACCTAGGGGCAAAGGGTAACAGAACTCTATAACTCTATAGCAGCCTTCTGATGACATCAGCAACAAACTGTGAGCTTTACCTATGGGGTGGGTTAGACTTCATTTTTGTGTAGGGCTGCCTGTTATCAAAAGAAGATACACTGATGTGTGGAAGATTCTTTGTCTCATTAAAAAAAAAAAAGTCTTGCCAGGCATGGTGGCACATGCCTTTAATCCCAGCACTCAGGAGGCAGAGGCAGGTGGATCTCTGTGAGTTCAAGGCCAGCCTGGTCTACAGAATGAGTTCCGGGCCAGCTGGGGCTACAGGGAGACCTTGTCTCAAAACAAACAAAACTTTAATCTCATATGATTTTTTTTTTTTCTTTTTGTCTTTTCGAGACAGGGTCTCCCTGTAGCCCCAGCTGTCCTGGAACTCACTCTGTAGACCAGGCTGGCCTTGAACTTACAAAGATCCACCTGCCTCTGCCTCCCAAGTGGTAGGATTAAAGGCGTGTGCCACCATGCCTGGATTAATCTCATATGATTTTAAAGCACTCTACAGTAAGGACATCTTTAGAGTTAGGCACAAGAAAAGGGTGGTATGGTGAATGAGAAATGTCCTCAGCCGGGCGTGGTGGCACATGCCTTTGATCCTAGCTCGAGGCAGAGAGGCAGAGACGCAGAGAGACAGAGGAGAGGCAGAGGAGAGGCAGAGGAGAGGCAGAGGAGAGGCAGAGGAGAGGCAGAGAGGCAGAGAGGCAAGGAGAGGCAGAGAGGCAGAGAGGCAGAGAGGCAGAGAGGCAGAGAGGCAGAGGAGAGGCAGAGAGGCAGAGGAGAGGCAGAGAGGCAGAGGAGAGGCAGAGAGGCAGAGAGGCAGAGGCAGGTGGATCTTTGTGAGTTCAAGGCCAGCCTGGTCTACAGAATGAGTTCCAGGACAGATGGGGCTACAGGGAGACCCTGTCTCGAAAAGACCAAAAAAAGAGAAATGTCCTCTACAGGTTCATGTATTTGAAAATTGGGGTAGGGGGGAAGGGAAAGGGAAAGGGAAATATGCCTGATCTGAATTGGAAAATGATGTATGAAATGCACAAAGCACCAATAAAATTAAAAAAAAAAAATTTTGGTTCTAGCCGGGCATGGTGGTGCACGCCTTTAATCCTAGCACTTGGGAGGCAGAGGCAGGCGGATCTTTGTGAGTTCAAGGCCAGCCTGGTCTACAGAGTGAGTTCCAACACAGCTGGGGCTACAGGGAGACCCTGTCTTGAAAAGACCAAAAAAAAGAAAAGAAAATTTGGTTCCCATTTGGTGGCACTGTTTGGGAAGGTTATGGAACCTTTAGGAGGAACCTTCAGGGAGCCTTACTGGAGGAAGTACATCATTGGAGGCAAGCTTTGGGAGTTTATAGTGACATTCCACTTCCTGTTCTCCCTTTCTGGATCCTGTATGTAAATGAAAATGTGACCAGCCAGCTTCCTACTGCTGCCCATGCTTTCCCTGCCTGTTGCCATCCCTTCTCTGCCATGATGAACCCTAACCCTCTGGAACTATAAACTAAAATAAATATTTTGTTTCTCTAAGTTTCTTTTTGTCAAAGTATTCTATCATAGCAACAGAAAAGTAACTAATATAGGCAGCTTACTTGAACTGACAGAAGATGTCTGCATATTCTGGAAGGATCCCACTGGCCTGCAGCACTGTGACTCGGAAAGTGAAGGCATTGCCCAGTTTCAGGTGGTTGCCAATCTCTTCAGAAAATCCTTCCATCACCATCTTCCCATCCAGCAAAGTGTTTGACTTCAAATCTAAAGAAAGCCAAATAACACATAAATGGTACAAATAATTGGAAAAGAAGGGAATTGGGCATTCTTTCTATTCCCAGTTGACCAAAGCAACTATGTTGTGTAGTGGTAGTCAATACTTTCCCCTGAGACTGTCCTCAGCAAAGCACTTTCTGTCTACACACCCATGTCACTCATTCGGTTGACTTCTTCTGGAGGGCTGACCACTTCAGAACTCTGCCCCTGCCCTTCCACAATCCTTAGCTCCTCTAAGGACAGACCAGCACGAGTCATTGCAGCTGAAGAAAAGTCATTCTGAAAGAAAGGCAAGGGGAGGTAAATGACATATTTTTGCATTTGCTCATTTGTCCAAAAAAATAATACTCTGGAAAATTATGTGGACTAAGAGCTGTCAAAGAAATGGAAACATGCTAACATATTTTGGCATTTTCCCTATCTTAGTGAATAAATGGTTGCCAGGACACTTTTTAAGTCCCAGTCAGGGGCACTGGTTGCCAGCTCTGGACATTCTCCTCATAAACCCATTTACTTCCTTTTTTTTCCTCAAGCTGTTCTCTCTTTCTCAAAGACTTATTACCTGATTAAAAAAGTACTCATTGTCAAAAGATATTTTAGCTGTTCCAGACTGTCGAATTCCAGAGCCATAATCAGGAGCTTCTTCATCCGCTAAATAGAAAAAAAAAACCAAAAAACAGTAAAGATAGAGTGAGACTATTACACTATATACTGTTACACATGAAAAGAGAGGAACAACTCTTTTTTTTTTTTTTTTTTTTTTTTNTTTTACTTTTTTTTTTTTTTTTTGTCTTTTCGAGACAGGGTCTCCATGTAGCCCCAGCTGTCCTGGAACTCACTTATAGACCAGGCTGGCCTTGAACTCACAAAGATCTGCCTGCCTCTGCCTCCCAAGTGCTAGGATTAAAGGCGTGCGCCACCAGGCCCGGCCCATATTTACTATTTATTTGTATATGTGCATGAGTGGAGGTGTGAGCACAACTTTCAAGAGTCAGTTTTCTGCCGGGCGTGGTGGCGCACACCTTTAATCCTAGCACTCGGGAGGCAGAGGCAGGCGGATCTTTGTGAGTTCAAGGCCAGCCTGGTCTACAGAGTGAGTTCCAGGACAGCTGGGGCTACAGGCAGACCCTGTCTCGAAAAGACAAGAAAAATAAAATAAAAAAAGAACAACTTCCGCATTTCTTTTTTTTTTTAGTTTTTTTTTTTTTTATGTGTATGAATGTACTGTCTGCATGTAGGTTTGTGCACCCGTGTCATGCAATGCCATGGAGGTCAGAAGAGGGTGTTGGATTCCCCTGGAACTGGAGTTAAAGACAGTTCTCAGCCATCATGTGGGTGCTGGGAATCAAACCCAGGTCCTCTGCAAGAGCAGCCGGCATTCCTAACCACTAGTCCATCTCTCCAGCCCCAATTTCCACATTTCTTTAAAAAAATAAATAAAAACAATTAAAAAATATAAAAGTAAAATATCCAATACTCAATGTCATCCTACACTATAAAGCGAAGGAAGGAAGGAAGGAAGGAAGGAAGGAAGGAAGGAAGGAAGGAAGGAAGGAAGGAAGGAAGGGAAAAGAAAGAGAAAAAGAAAAAAAAAGACAATATTTTCCATTTTCCCCTTTTTTTCTTTTTGAGACAAAGTATGTATGTAGCCCCAGCCAGGCTGGCTTCAAACTACATGATCCTCTTGCCTTAGCCTCTTGAGTTCTGGGATCATAGGTATATGCCACCATACCAGTATAAATTGCTCATTCCTTTTACAAAGTTTTAGTCCAAAAATTATTCTTCATGTTATACACCATTTTTCTAAAATAGCAGTATCCCAGACTAAACTGAATTACTTGGGTGTGTGTGTGTGTGTGTAGAGAAACTAGAAAGGAAGTTAATAAAGGCCTTCTTCAAGTGTAATCAAGGTACTATTATTTACTTGTATGACTGAAGCGTGGCCCTGTTTTGGATCTGTTTTGTCTATATAGGTAAGAACTCAGAGCTCTTATTCAGAAACTCACCTGCAATGGCCTGCACAGCCACACGAAGAAATCCCCGTACTTCCCCCTTCTCACTGACGATGGCCACCCTGTGAATCAGGGGCACAGGATACAGGAGGTTGCTCAGGTACACAAATGCCCTAGGGTTAGAAACCCAGAGACAACATCAGAATATCTAAGAGAGGAGAGGCCTGCAGCTTTCAGCCTCATTGAGACTACTTCCCCAAACTGTGCTGGTTTTTGGGCCTTAAGATCACTTCTGGGTACTGTTTTCTCAAATTGCCCCCAGCTGCTTTTTCACACAGTCAGTACATGAACAATCGCAAATACCTGGCAAAGCAGCTGACAAAGACCAACTTACACCAAATTACTCTAAAAAAAAAAAATTACACATAGGTATAAGAGTAACAATTGGAAGTATGAGCTCTTTTTTAAAATTGATTTTTATTTTATGAGTGTTTTTTTTGGGGAGGGGTCTTTTTGACACAGGGTCTCCCTTTAGTCCCAGCTGGCCTGGAGCTTGCTCTGTAGACCAGGCTGGCCTTGAACTCTCAGAGATCCGCCTGCCTCTGCCTCCCCGAGTGCTGGGCTTAAAGGCATGCGCCACCATGCCCAGCTTATTTTATGAGTGTTTTGTTTGCTTGTATGTTAAGTGCATCATGAGCATACAATGCCCATGGAGACCAGAAGAGAGCATGAGATCCCCTGGAAATGGATTTATAGATGGTTTTTAGCCATCATGTGGGTGCTGGGAACTGAACCTGGGTTATCTGGAAAGCACAGTAAGTGTTCTTAACCAGTGAGCCATCTCTTCAGCCCCAGAAGTAGACTTTTGAGTACTGTGAATTCTGCAGGTATAGAGAAGAGCCCAGTGAAGAGCTTAACCTTTGAATGTAAGGAAGTATTAAGATGTCTAGCTTTTCATGACAGGCCAAACAGAAATCAGGATATTAAAAAAGGGATCAAAATGTGACTGAAATATAGTTAATAATTCTAAAATAGATTTCACATCACAGCATTGTAAGGCTTTACTTTAAGGACTATTAAAAGGTGATAGAAGTAGACATATGGGCAGACAGGCTGTGCAGCCAGAAATTTCTAAGTGGTAAGCTTGAAGAATAGACTCTGGATGGGCATCAAGACATGGTAAAGGAGAGAACAGTGCTGGTCCTTATGGAGTTTGCTTTTGCTTCCCAAACCAAAGTCATAAAAAGGAAGTTATAGATCTCAGCCTCTTTTTAACCCCATGCCTTCTTTTCCTTTCTTCTATGGCGCTAGGGACTAACTAAAAATCTCAGAGTTACTAGGCAAGTCCTCAACTCTCAACTATAGCCTCAGTCTCTTTTTTTGAGACAGGGTCTCACTAAATGGCTCAGATTGGCTTTGAATTCACTCTGTAACCTGGGTAAGCCTTCAAATCTCAATCCTTCTATCTCAGCCTTCCAAGTGACTAAGATTATTGGTCTGAGCCACACTTTTAGACCTGGCTAACACTTTATATTTCAAACAAATTAGCAAAGTCCTATCAAGTTTGTGCTTTAAAAATTTCATGGCCAGCCTGGTCTACAGAGTGAGTTCCAGGCCAGCTAGGGCTACAGGAAGACCCTGTCTCAAAAAAGAAAAAAAATTCACTATTTTGCTGCCTCCCAGCACTCGGGAGGCAGAGGCAGAGCAGGCAGATCTCTGTGAGTTCAAGGCCAGCCTAGTCTACATACAGAGTTCCAGGACAGCTGAGGCTACAGGGAGACCCTGTCTAAAAAAAAAAAAAAGAACAAAACAAAACAAAAAATTCACTATTTTGTAGCTATTCTTATAAAAATATTTATTATTTTTCTCTTATGTGTAGGAGTGTATTGCCTGTGTGAGTGCACACTCATGCAATGCCCCAGGTCAGAAGACAGCGTCAGATCCCCTGGAACTGGAGTTACAGATGGCTGCTAGCCACCATGTGAGTGCTGAGAATCAAAACTGGGTCCTCTGGAAGAGCAACCATTGCTCTTAACTGCTGAGCTATCTCTCCAGCCCCATAACTATTTTTAAAAATTTATCTCATGTGTATTTGTGTGTGTGTGTGTGTGTGTGTGTGTGTGTGTGTGTTCCATAGTGGGTATACAGAGATTGGAGGACAACTTGTAGGAGTCAGTTCTCTTCTTTTACTATACGGATCCTAGAGATGGAACTCAAGTCATCAGGATTGGTGCCAAGTGCCTTTGGCCCACCAAGCCATCTGACAGGTCCCTATTCTTTTTTTTTTTTTTTTTTTGTTATGTATATGAATGTTTTGCCAGCATGTATCTAAGTGCACTATGTGTGGGAAGCCAGAAGAGGACATCAAATCCCCTGGAACTAGAGTTATAGATTGTTTTTGTTGTTTTGTTTTTTAATCATTTTGAGACAGGGTCTCCCTGTAGCTCTGGCTGTCCTGGAGCTCACTCTGTAGACCAGGGTGGCCTTGAACTCACAGAGATCCACCTGCCTCTGCCTCCCAAGTGCTAAGACTAAAGGCATGTGCCACCACACCCAGCCTTAGAGTTACAGATTGTTAGCTGCCATGTGGGTGCTAGGAACAAACCCAGGTCCCCTGCAAGAGCAGCCAATGCTCTTAATGTCTGAGCCACTTCTTTAACCCTGCTACTCTTTTTTTAAAAAGCAATTAAAGTAGTTATCACAAATCTCTCTCTCTCTTTTTTTGGTCTTTTTGAGACAGGGTCTCCCTGGAGCCCCAGCTGGCCTAGAACTCACTATGAAGACCAGGCTGGCCTTGAAATAAGAGATCCACCTGCCTCTGCCTCCCAAGTGCTGGGATTAAAGGCGTACGCCACCACACCCAGCTTCACAAATCTTTTTTAACAAAATATTTAATTTTTAATTTATTTTTTATGTGTATGAATGTACTGTCTGCATGCAGGTTTGTACACCCGTGTAGTGCAATGCCGCGGAAGTCAAAAGAGGGTGTCGGATTCCCCTGGAACTGGAGTTAAAGACGGTTCTCAGCTGCCATGTGGGTGCTGGGGATCAAACCTGGGTCCTCTGCAAGAGCAGTCAGTGCTCTTAACCTCTAGGCCATCTCTCCAGCCCCCCAAAATATTTTATTTTTTTATGTGTAAGACTATATTGCCTACATGTCATGTAATGCCCACTGAAGTTGGAAGAGGGTGTTGGATCCTCTGTAACTGGAGTTACAGATGGTTATTAACCATTATGCGAATGCTGAGACTCTAACCCCAATCTTCTGGAAGAGGAACCAGTGTTCTTAACTGCTGAGCCAGCTCTCCAGCTCCATAATCACAAATCTTTTTTTTTTTATTTATTTTTTTTATTTTCTATGTGTATGAATGTACTGTCTGCATGCGCAGGCTGTCGCATGCACCCATGTAGGCTGCGAATCGCGGTGGGGGTTAGAAGAGGGTCTCGGTTCCCCTGGAACTGGAGTTTTCCTGGATTTGGAGTATACAGGATCGGTTCTTGGCAGCCATGTGTGGTGTTGGGGATCGAACCTGGGTCCTCTGCAAGAGCAGTGCGGCGCGCTCTAACAGCTAGGCTATCCTCTTCCAAGCCCGCCCATTAATCAACAAATCTTAAGAGCACTCATTCCAATGATTAGAAACAGAAATGGAATCTAGTTCCTACTGTTACTCTTGTCTTTTCACTTGGCATATGCTGATCTTTGCACATAAAAGACAAAGAGTAAACACTTGTTTCAAGAAATCAAACATAACTAAATATGACACGAAGGCCTATTTGTTGCTTTTTCTGATTTGATATCTAACATTAAAACAGAGAAGGATGAAGGAGTAGATACTTAGGATTTCAACTCAAAAATAATGAAAGCAATTATGAAAATAGACAAAATACATTACAGAAAACTACATTAATAAAACTAAAGATAAAAATGAAGTATGAATGAGAAGTAAATGAAGATAACCGTAAATGAAAAGTAAATTAGGTCATGATGTCTACTTCCCTTTCAGTCTGCTCCAAAGCAGGGGAGGGAATATTAACACAGAAAGTTAAAACTCTGTTGAACAAAAACTTAAAAATGAAAATGTAATCTAAAAAGGATTACAAATAGAATTATCAAACACAACTACTATCTTTGGGTTTAAAAGACTAATAATTTGACATATGGACCAAATGGGTAGTTTCTCTTCCAAAGTCAGCACACATATAGAACCACTCTCCTTTCTTTTTTTTTTTTTTTGCGGTTCTCAGCCTCAGCCTTTAACGGCTGCACTATCCCTCCAGCCCCCACTCTCCTTTCTTAAAAGCATTCCAGTCAGACTTGCCATTAAGAGCTATTAAGAGCCAACACAGATGTGTCTTGCCTGGAGTTCTCTCTGGGCTTAATGCTTAATTCATACTTTGATTTCACATTTCCAGTTTTTTTTCTCTTCTCTTTTAAAAATATGTGTATTTAAAAAAAATAAAATAAAAATATGTGTATTTGTCTATGTCTGTGTGTGGTTATGTGCATGTGAGTGTAGGTCTCTGCAACACCAGAGGCATCAGATCCCCCTGGAGCTGGAGTTATAGACAGTTGTGAAACATCTGATTGGGTGCTGGGAATCAAACTCTGGTCCTCTGGAAGAATAATATGTGCTCTTAACTGCTGAGCCACCTCTCCAGCCTTCTCAGGTCTTTTTTTATTTTATTTTATTTTTTTGTCTTTTCGAGACAGGGTCTCCCTGTAGCCCCAGCTGTCCTGGAACTCGCTCTGTAGACCAGGCTGGCCTTGAACTCGCAAAGATCCGCCTGCCTCCGCCTCCCGAGCGCTAGGATTAAAGGCGTGCGCCACCATGCCCGGCCCTCAGGTCTTATTTTAAACACCATTTTTGTGATAGGTCCCCTGCCATTATATGATCTGAGTAACAGACACAATTATTTCATCATGGCTTGCATTTCTTTGATTATTTACTTTGTGCTAGTGTCATTCATCAGACTGTAAGTCTGTGAAGACAGGAATCATCTGTGGTTTTGCTCCTAAGTCTGCAGAGGGCTTGGTGAGTGAATATTTATGCACATGAGAGATGAGGAAAGTTACCTGTCCTTTATCTTTACATAGAAGTGTAGACTTCAGGAAAAAGGGTCATATATACCAGGGCAGAAAAGCAAAGCCACTGAAACTTTACACTAGATTGAGTTTTCAAAACTATATATTTATATTCCTACCTATACTAAATTTTATTATCATAGATATAATTATTAGAAAAAAGTACAGGAGCCATCTTTTGTGTTTTGTAGAACCTTGGCAAACTAGCCTGACACTCTACTGCTGAGCAATGTCACCAGCCCAAGAACTACTTAAAAAATGTTCATAGGCATATTATTATAAAATAATATTAAGAGTGCATTATAAAGAGGAGAATCTCCTTCTGCCCATGGCAAAGGGTGTTCTACACGTAGAAGCACTGAAAGGAATTACTGTAAATTTCCATTTTTAGGAAATAATCTATCATTTTATGGTAGGAGTGAAGGCAGAAGCTCTGTGATGCATGAGTGTACACTCACTACACAGCTCTTGTCCAGTTATCATATATAGCCTTTAGCTCAAATCAATGCTATATAAAAGCTCCCCTCTGAAGCTTTTTTTTAAATGGAATTTTCACAATTCTGCATTGCTTAAGGTCCTTACGCTTGACCTAGCAGACTGAAGGAGAATGGAGATGAAAGGGGAGAAGATGTAAAAGATACATTAGCAGAAAATGATGTGATGTTATATCAACAAGAGAAACTAATTTGTCAACAAAACATAAGAAAATCAGAATAATTATAGTGATACTTACAGAAAAGATGCCAGTTTAGGTAATCAAGAAAGGCCACATAATAACCATTTTTCCCCCTTTCAGCCCAGAAAACTAACTTACATATTTTACATTTCATCCCAAGTTACAATGGATGGTTCAGAACATCCCAACATGCCGTAAGAGAATAGCTAAAGGGACAAGCTCTTTTAATCTTGATACAAAGATTCACCAGAGGTAGCCATGGCCAAGAAGCAAACCTAAAAATGGAATTCATAAGGAACATGCATATTTTTATAAGTGAATTATATTTGTAATTATGTGCCAATAGGAAAACCCAATCCCATGAGTTATAAAAATAGGAAAGAAGTTACACTTCTTATATACCCAATAAACGCTATTCGAGCGGGTGAATACTGCTACATACTTTCAACTGGAAGAAAAACAGTCCAGGGCAAAAATGGAGAGCTATTCTTCACTTTACTGACTATAAGTTCACCTTCTCAACAGTATCTTTTTGTCTGATGATAGGATATGAGCCCAGGGCCTCACCACATTACTAACACTTCAGTCTCTTTCCTGCAAGGCAGGAAATGTTAGTTCTAGAACCCAGAAATCCAAATACATGAAAAGACAATTCCTTGAGCCATAGTTCCATAGATGTTCTAGATGAGAATCAATGTAGAGCTGACCTATTATATCTATGCTTTACATCTAATCAGATAAAAAGAATAAAACTACAGAAAATAGTGCATGTATCTTAACTTAGTAAATGTCTACATTAAGTTAAATTCTGAACTAACTCAAATTACAAATGTTTCTAAGCAGAAGTCTTAACTGTGACATTCATTTTGCTAGTATGTATAACAGAATACAAAAGATTTTTTTTTTTTTTTTGAGACAGGGTCTCCCTTTAGTCCCAGCTGGCTTGGAGCATGCTCTGTAGACCAGGCTGGCCTTAAACTCACAGAGATCCACCTGCCTCTGCCTCCAGAGTGCTGGATTAAAGGTATGTGCCACCACGCCCAGCTACAAAGGATTTTTTTAACATTAGAATATTTTCTTTAATATTTGAGGTAATTTTCATTTTAAATATTTAAGCTATTTTATGTGTTTGAGTGTTTTGTCTGTATGTAAGTGCTCCTGCGTGTGCAATGCCCATGGTGGCTAGAAGAGGGCATCAAATGCTGTGGATCTGGAGTTATAGATGGTTGTTAGCTACCATATGGATGGTGGGAACCAAACCCAGGTCCACTGCAAGAGCAGCCAGTGCTCTTAACTACTGAGCTATCTCTCTAGTCCTGAAAAAAATATTTTTTTTAAAGCTGTTTTTTTCTTTTTCTTTTTTTTTTTTTGGTCTTTTTTTTTTTTTTGTCTTTTTCGAGACAGGGTCTCCCTGTAGCCCCAGCTGTCCTGGAACTCACTCTGTAGACCAGGCTGGCCTTGAACTTACAAAGGCTTTTTTTTTTTTTTTTCTTTGGTAGGAACTTTTCATTTTTGTTACCATCATTAATGAATGTTTGTTGGCACTACATGCAACTGCTTTGTGTTTAGGTCTCCAAATTGAGGCATTGTCTCTGATTCTCAATTTGGATATCCCTCTGTCAGAGATGCATAAGAGTCCAGTATTTCTGTTGTTTTTAATTTTATGGCCGAATACTCATTGTTTTAACCATCATAACAACCAAAACTTCAAATACTGGGCATTTTGTGGCACATTGCCTTTAATTAAAAGCAAATTGAGAGACAGAAACAGGCAGATCTTTGTGAGGTTAAAGCCAGCCTGGTCTACATAATGAGTTCTAGGCCAGCTGGATTCTGACCTTTAAGAAACAAAACCAAAAACCTTCACATTTTAAAGTCTAAAAGATTTACCTCTTTAAGACAAGCATGGTGGATACATGCCTATTATTCTAGCAATTGGACATGGATAGCAGGGGTGCAGGCTCAGGGGGTTCATATGGGCCTACATAGCAAGTTCGGAGACCAGCTTTGCGCCTACACATGAGGACCATATTCAAAAAATAAAAAAACGCTGGGGGGCTCCTGTTGGTTGGCACAGGACCTTTAATCCCAGCACTCGGGAGGCAGAGGCAAGGGTTGGGTATCTGTGCAGTGTTCAAAGACAGCCTTGGTCTTACAGAGCAAGTCGTTCCAGGACCAGCTGGACACTAAAGGTGAGGACCCTTTGTCCCCAACATATATCCAAAAAGACAAATAAATTAAATAAATAAATAAATAAAATTAACTAAATAAATATAAATATAAAAGTACAAAAAACAAAAATTAGTGTTGTAATGATTGCACTAGAACTACAATAATGCTGAAGATGCTGAAACTTTTATAAATAAGGGAATAATACCACTGTTAAATGTATAAGCACCAGTTATCTAAAAACTAAAAGTATAGCAAGTCTCCTGACACAGTGGAGACATAGGATCTAAAATTTAGCTTATCATATGGTATTGGATACCTGGGACCCTTATAATTCACTAGAAGATGATGGAAAGTAGAGAAAGAAAAGCTTTTTGGTATAGGTGAAAAGCCCAATGTTATATTAAAATTGAGTTTTGCCATGGCAAAAGCCCAGGTAGAAATCATGTTCTCCATGAACAAATATATTGAGATTATAAGTCATGAATATTGTGTTCTAGTAGTGTGTTATCAGCATTAGGATTTTAGAGAAGCAGCTGATCCTATTTAAACATTGAGGAAAAGGTATATACAAATAACTTTATTTTCTGGCTATCTGTATTCCTCAGTACATTTCTAATCTAGTCTAAGATTGGATGTTAGAACCAAATTTTGGGCATAAACTCAATCCTGTTGCCATTTGTACACCTCCTAAAGCTGTTTGCTATGTTGTATAGCATCACATTATATGAAGGAGTAGGCAGCTTTATCTTACATGGCCTGGTGAAGAGAATCCTGGCACAATTGTCAGGAGGACCCTTGGGTTCTAGGCATCTCTAAAACAAACTTAAACTTTGGCTTATTGAATTCTCAAGTATATACCTGATTATCGGAAAAAACACACCCGTCTAGCCGGGTTTCTCCCTTCCTCTTTTTTTTTTCTCGCTCTTTCCTCCCCTTCCCTTTTCTCCTTTTCCGGCTTTTTTTTTTTTTTGGTTTTAGAGATAGATAGATACGTTTCATTTTTGTTACCATCATTAATGAATGTTTGTTGGCACTACATGCAACTGCTTTGTGTTTAGGTCTCCAAATTGAGGCATTGTCTCTGATTCTCAATTTGGATATCCCTCTGTCAGAGATGCATAAGTCCCAGTATTTCTGTGTTTGTAATTTTGATGGCAGAATACTCATTGTTTTAACAATAATAACAACAAAAACTTCAAATTCTGGGCATTGTGGCACATGCCTTTAATTAAAGCACTTGAGAGACAGAAACAGGCAGATCTTTGTGAGGTTAAAGCCAGCCTGTCTACATTAACTGAGTTCTGGCCCAGCTGGACTGACCTGTTAAGAAACAAACAAAAACCTTCAAATTTTAAAGTATAAAGATTTAAAGATTAAGACAAGCATGGTGGATACATGCCTGCAATGCTAGCACTTGAGACATGGAAGCAGGAGGATCAGGGTCATATGTGGCTACATAGCAAGTTCGGAGACCAGCTTTGCCTACCATGAGACCTATATTCAAAAAATAAAAAAAAAACAGCTGGGGCTGTGGTAGGCCACAGGACCTTTCAATCCCGCCACTCGGGAGGCAGAGGCAAGGGTTGGGTTCTGTGAGGTCAAAGACCAGCCTTGGTCTACAGAGCAAGCGTTCCAGGCCAGCTGGGAACTAAGTGGCGACCCTGTCCACATACAAAAAGACAAATAATTAAATAAATAAATAAATAATAATCTAACTAAAATTATAAATAAATTAAAGTCAAAAAAAAATTAAGTGTTGTAATGATGCACTAGAAACTACTATAATGCTGAGAGCTGAAACTTTTATAAATAAGGAATAATCCACTGTAATGTTTAAGCACAGTTATCTAAAAACTAAAATGTATAGCAAGTCTCCTGACACAGTGGAGACATAGGATCTAAAATTTAGCTTATCATATGGTATTGGATACCTGGGACCCTTATAATTCACTAGAAGATGATGGAAAGTAGAGAAAGAAAAGCTTTTTGGTATAGGTGAAAAGCCCAATGTTATATTAAAATTGAGTTTTGCCATGGCAAAAGCCCAGGTAGAAATCATGTTCTCCATGAACAAATATATTGAGATTATAAGTCATGAATATTGTGTTCTAGTAGTGTGTTATCAGCATTAGGATTTTAGAGAGAGCTGATCCTATTAAACATTGAGAAAAGGTATATACAAATAACCTTTATTTTCTGGCTATCTGTATTCCTCAGTACATTTCTAATCTAGTCTAAGATTGGATGTTAGAACCAAATTTTGGGCATAAACTCAATCCTGTTGCCATTTGTACACCTCCTAAAGCTGTTTGCTATGTTGTATAGCATCACATTATATGAAGGAGTAGGCAGCTTTATCTTACAGGTCCTCCTGGCACCCCTGGTGAAGAGAATCCTGGCACAATTGTCAGGAGGACCCTTGGGTTCTAGGCATCTCTAAAACAAACTTAAACTTTGGCTTATTGAATTCTCAAGTATAAAACCTGATTTACGGAAAAAACACACCCGTCTAGCCGGGTTTCTCCCTTCCTCTTTTTTTTTTCTCGCTCTTTCCTCCCCTTCCCTTTTCTCCTTTTCCNAGGTGTGGTGGCGCATGCCTTTAATCCTAGCACTTGGGAGGCAGAGGCAGGCGGATCTTTGTGAGTTCAAGGCCAGCCTGGTCTACAATGTGAGTTCCAGGACAGCTGGGGCTACAGGGAGACCCTGTCTCAAAAAGACCAAAAAAAACAAACAAAACAAAACACAAAAAACAAAAATGAATTTCTGAGATTTGTCATTATAAACCCTATAGGTAAATTCTGGCAGAAGCTTAAGACCACATATAGATAGGCTCAGTGAAACCAGAAAGACAGCCACTGTAGACAAAGGAAAGCTAGACTTCCCTGATTCTTTTTTGCTATATTCTCTTCCTCACTCTATCCCCATATGCTTTATTAACCACACTCCTTTAGGAATGAAGCAGTTAGAGCACAATAACATTTGCCCAGCCTATTATATTTGAGTCTTAGCTTTAGTTACTTTCTCCTTTGGGGTTTGTTCTTTCAGAACATAATTACTGGACAATTCAGCTCAAGCAATCTCCAAGACAGTCTTCATAAGGTACTGTACACTATACTAAGCAGACTGTGTGCCTCACAAACAATGCCTGGGTTTCTTTCTAGCCAAATTAGCCTTTACAGAACTCTGAGAATTGGAAGACTCGCTACTGAGAGTTCATGAAACAAATTGGCTAAAGCAAGATTGTCAAAAATTGAGCAAGAGCTGGTCCCTTTTTGCCTTTCTCACAATAACCTCACCAACCTTCCTACTAAAATGAACCAAGGGGATCGGTCGTAAAATGGGTCATGCCCATCACTGAAGAGATCTGATCCCTCTTCCGTCCCTGCGTCAGAGCCGGTGTCATCCACGAATGCCTCATCATCAAAATCCTCCATCTCATCTTGCTGCTCGTCAGCCAGCTCAGTGATGTCGGAATCGGCCGTGGAAAAAGTGGGGGAGGGTGTGCGGTCAGCAAGGCGCTCATTCACACAGCCGTGGAAAATGGGGGAGCTAGACACCAGGTAAGATGTCAATTAACACAAGCAGGGAGAGAGGAATAGTTGGTTAAACAGGAAGCTATAGGTGCCAACAGGACAGAATCCATTGATGGAATCAACAGGATAAAAGCAAATGGAAAAGCAAAAGGATAAAATGATCATAAATCACATGATTCAGATGAAAGCGGGTAAGGGCAGGATGAAAAGATCTACAAGGTCAGATCCTTAGAATAAGAAAGGCAAAGGGCATCCATGAGTAGACCATCCCAAGTAAATATTATGCTATAAATGTTTATATTCTCCAGTTCACACAAAAACATCAGCATCTAGGACTCAAGAGCCTCTCCTCATTAAGGCAAAATAATTAAGACTTTAAATCTTGAATTCTCTTGTTTAATTTGGAACAGAAAACAAAACAGATAAAATTTTATATGCCAAAGCAGCACATGCTTGGGTAAAATATGTTTGGCCAATTCACCTCTGTAAAATCTAGTCTACTACTGGTGTGGAGTGAAAAGGATTTACTTAATTTCAACAAAATACTATGCTTCAGCCACTCATTTTCAATCAGTTCCTTTGCACACCATCACAGGAGTTTAGTAATTGAAAACAACTCAAAATTCTGAAACTAGTAAGTTCAAAACTTACATTTCCCTGCTTTAAAAACTTTCTTAAACCCTTGAGAACTAAACCCCAAATAAACACAGAGGCAATTTTGTTTTCATAAAATATTTAAAATAATGTGTACATAAGAGAGACTAAAGAGGTCTGCTGTGGTATACAATTAATTCATCCTGCGTGTAACTGCTTCAAAGAATTAAGAACAAGTCAGATAATGGAACAAATGCAGTCTGATAGGTGTACTATGATGTTATTTAAATTGTACAGGATACAGACAAGTTTTCTATTTCTTCTCAATTTATCTTAATCAACCACAAAACAGGTAAGAGCCTAGGATGAGTGTCAAATACTTTGGCTGAAAAGTTTGATAAAACAATATGCATGTGTATAAAACTCAAGTAAATATATCAAATGACACAACAGCTGTGAATGGATAAGGTTAGAGAAGGAAGGGGTTTTTTCCCTCTTCAGTGCTGACAATTAAAGCTAGAGTACACCACATAAGTACTCTTCTGCTGGGCTACAATTGTAGCCTGAGAAGGGGCTTTTTATACTCCTTTTTTCCCCATATTATCTACCAACATTTTAAACAAAAATACTGATTTTTTCCCCCCTCAGAGACATACAAAAAAATCATCACATACCTTCCCACAAGTTTGAACCAGTGGAAGCGATCATAGAAAGGGTCGCTGCCTGTCATAGCGGTTTCACTCTCATCTTGGGCGCTGGAGGCCATCTCACCTGCCCTGTCATACATCTCTCGCATTAAATCCAGTCTCTGCCTATTAGCAAATATGAAGCATACTGAATTAATACCATGAGACTGCATTAAAACTTTGTTTTGGAAACTTATCCTATGCAAGATTGTTAAAAAATCTTTTATTATTATTATTATTATTATTATTATTATTATTATTATTTTGGTCTTTTCAAGAGAGGGCCTCCCTGTAGCCCCAGCTGTCCTGGAACTCACTCTGTAGACCAGGCTGGCCTTGAACTCACAAAGATCTGCCTGCCTCTGCCTCCCAAGTGCTAGGATTAAAGGCGTGTGCCACCACACCGAGCAGATCTTTTTTTTTTTTTTTTTGAGACAGGGTCTCCCTTTTAATCCTAGCTGGCCTGGAACTCGCTCTGTAGACCAGGCTGGCCTTGAACTCCCAGAGACCCGCCTGCCTCTGCCTCCCCAGTGCTGGGATTAAAGGCGTGTGCCACCAAGCCCAGCCTAAGATGGTTCTTAGCTGCCATGTGTGTGCTGGAATCGAACCCAGGTCCTCTGCAAGAGCAGTCAGTGCTCTTAACCGTTGAGCCATCTCTCCAGCCCCAACAATATTTTTTTTTAAAGAATCTGTGACAATTTAATGCTATTAAAAACAAATGAAGGTTTCCTAGCACTCGGAAGGCAGAGGAAGGCAGATCTTTGTGAGTTTAAGGCCAGCCTGGTCTACAGAGCCAGTTCCAGGACAGCTGGGCTATAGGGAGATAGCCCTGTCTCGAAAAAGACAAAAACAACAACAACAAAAAAAACCAAACAAACAAACAAAAAAAACAAAACAAAAAACAAGGCCAAAAGCACAGAAACCAGAATGTTCAGTAGGCAAATGACTGGGTCTAGATAGAAGCCACAAAAAGTAAAAAAAAAAAAAAAAATGGCCTACACAGCTACACCTTTTCAGAAGAGGAGGGGAAGAGAGTAAGGGTAAGGGAAGGAAAGAGGAAGTCATGTAATCGTAATAAATCTATAGCTATGGAAGAAACAGTTCAATGGTGTTGACATCTCAAATACACTCAAACAGTGGGAATAATTTGCCATAGTAAGTGTAAAAGAAACTAGATAACTTCGTTATTTATTAAAGATTACCAAGAGGCTCAGGAACCAAAAGGGATGAATAATTGCTAGATCCAAACATGAAATCGGGCGGGCGTGGTGGCGCACGCCTTTAATCCTAGCACTTCGGAGGCAGAGGCAGGCGGATCTTTATGAGTTCAAGGCCAGCCTGGTCTACAGAGTGAGTTCCAGGACAGCTGGGGCTACAAGGAGACCCTGTCTTGAAAAGACCAAAAAAAAAGAAAAAAAAAACAAAACATGAAATTGGGTCATTTAAAATTTAGGAGGGGCTAGGCTTGCATGGGGGCACATTCCTTTAATTCCAGCACAGGAGGCAGAGGCAGGCGGATCTCTGTGAGTTCAAGGCCAGCCTGGTCTACATAATGAGTTCCAGGACAGCTGGGGCTACAGGAAGACCCTGTCTCAAAAAAACAAAAGATATTAGGAGGGCTTATGAAAGTAAATTTAAAAACCAAAAATATTGTTTGAGAAATGAGTTTCATTGAGTTAGGAAAAAACTGGATGGATGGTAATATTATGGCTAGCCACCAAATTTAGAAGCACAGAAAAGAAACCAACCTCATCCTCAGAGTGAGGTGAGTATGAGGGAACAAAATTGAGTAATTCGTTATTATTACCTAAATAATAATGTTTTCTTTTTTTCTTTTTGAGACAGGGTCTCCCTGTAGCCCCAGCTATCCTGGAACTTACTATGTCAACCAGGCTGGCCTTGAACTCACAGAGATCTGCTTACCTCTGCCTCCTGAGTGCTGAGATTAAAGGCATATTGCTACCATGCCCAGAAAAAAAAATAATGTTTTATGAAAATTTTCCTACTTGAGTTTCTCCAAAGACCAATAATGTGTTGCTCCATTCTTCAGATCCTGGACTTCTACTGCCACCACTGTACGAGGGAAAGGTCTGTCCTCATGAGTTTTTTCCATCTCCGTGGGAAGTAATTCAGGGGGCAAAGGGGAGTATAGTGTGTCAGTCAGGAGAACAAACTGAAACTGCACCTGAGTGGAGAAAACAAAGACAAACAAATGAGAACACCACCACCATTTCAGCAGGAAAGATTCAGAGGCAGTGATATACTAAGCCTAAGGGGAAAGAGGTCAAACATGTAGTATGTATTCAACAACCAGCCTGTAACTAAATGAAAAAATGGCCACCCACATTTTTTATTTGTTTAATTTTGAGACAGGGTCTCTATGTAGCCACAGCTGGCCTGGAACTCACTATGTAGACCACACTGTCCACCTGCTTCTGGTCTTGAGTACTGGGATTAAAAAAAAAAAAGTGTGCGCTACCACTTGCCTCCATCTACATTTTTTTTTTTTTTGTCTTTTTGAGACAGGGTCTCCCTGTAGCCCCAGCTGGCCTGGAACTCACTCTGTAGACCAGGCTGGCCTTGAACTCACAAAGATCCACCTGCCTCTTCCATCTACATTTTAAACACACGGAACATCCTAATTTCAAACTAAGGTATATAGGTTTTGTTTACCTAGCCTGCCAAAGTTATTTTTTTTAAATTTTATTTATTTTTGTATGTGTATGAATGTGTCTGCATGTAGGTCTGTGCACCCGTGTCGTGCAATGCCACGGAGGTCAGAAGAGGGTCTTGGATTCCCCTGGAGCTGGAGTTCTCCTGGAATTGGAGTTACAGCCAGTTCTTAGCCGCCATGTGGGTGCTGGGAATGGAACTCAGGTCCTCTGCAAGAGCAGTCGGTGCTCTTAACCGCTACGCTATCTCTCCAGCCCTGAAGTTATTTTTTTCACAAACCAAAATTACAGTAAGGATGTTTTGGTGGGTGAATAAAGACTTCTGTGGAATTTAAGAGACTGAAAGGTAGACCTAGTGGACATGGTGGCACTCACTTTAATCCCAGCACTCAGGAGGCAGAGGAAGGTGGATCTCTGTGAGTTCAAGACCATCCTGGTCTACATAGTGAGTTCTAGGATGGCTGGGGCTACAGGGAGACCCTGTCTCAAACAGACAAAAAAAAAAAAAAGTAGATCTAGTCATTCACTAATGAGAGAAGATAGAACACACGCAGCTTTTCAATCTAAAAATCAGAGGACTATAACTAATACTCTTAAGTGCTAATGACATGGTAAGTGCTAGGTCTGCAACATAGTATTTACTTCTTACTACTACCCTGTATTCTAACCAACAAATACTAATTAAAAGACAGGTTCAGCAGTAAGAAAGGAGGAAAGAGTTCCTGACTGTATTTAGTCTACTTGATGAACACAGTGGTTAATAAATATTTACAAAGTGAGAAGGGTTTCTAAGATCATGAGTGATAATGACACCAATGCCACTTTACAGATGTAAAATATACCCCTAGAAGATCATGAATTTTCCCAAGTCAGGCAGTCTATGTTTTTTCCTACTGTAGAGTACTATGCTCAGCTGTTAAGTAGTGAGAAGAGTAATCTAAGGTTTGGTATGAAATTTTGATAACATTTGGAAGCTGAAGATGTAGCTCAGTGGTAGAGTGCTTGCTCAAGAAGCACACGGCATTGAGTTTAGTCCTCAGAACCAGCTAATTGTTATTTTACAATGTCCGGATACCATTATCGGTGCTTTATATGCATCTATTCTCTTTAGTCTCTCATCTCCTTCATTAGCAGGTTAGGTTGCCAACCCCATCTTGATGAGGGAATGGAGCTACAGAGCTATTAGGTCAATACAACTCACACTGCTGGACTGGACCATGGTTATCTAAGGGTAAAGGACAGATACCTATCTGCTATCCAGGGCCTGTCAGATCCTAGAAGAGGAGCAAATTACTGTCAATGCAGCACACAATCTTACAGGTACAGGCTAATGGTAAGAAACTTAAAAAAAAAAAAATTAAGATTTTTTTTCCCCAACGCCCAATAGAAGCATCTATTTATTAATAGGTTTATCAGTGCTCATTTAAAAATTACATTTCTAAAATGAGCCAGAAAACAACTACTTTAAAATTTAAAAAGTAAGCCAGGCGTGGTGTTGCATGCCTTTAATCTCAGCACCCGGGAGGCTTCAGAGGAAGGTGGATCTCTGTGAGTTCAAGGCCAGCCTAGTCTACATAGTGAGTTAGTTCCAAGCCAGCTGGGGCTACAGGGAGACCCTGTCTCAAAAAAAAAAAAAAAGACCAAAAAAAAAATTTAAAAAGTAATTAGTGCCTATGTTTGGGCAAATGCACTATTCAAAAGCATATATAAAGCTGATTTCTTCTTCATCTTTTTTTTTTTTTTTTCTTAAGACAGGGTTTCCCTGTAGCCCCAGCTGTCCTTGAACTGATAAAGATCCCCCTGCCTCTGCCTCTGCCTCTGCCTCTGCCTCCTGAGTGCTGAGATTAAAGGCGTACACTACCATGCCTGGATGCCTGGCCTCTAAAGCTGCTTTCTAACACAAAGCAGCTGAGTTCCCCAAAAGAAATGTTAATTCAAGGTAAGGGTCCAGTCCAGATGAACCTACATCATGTTTAGCTTTGTATCCGGATTACTCGTGTTCTCATCACCCTCCCTACCTTCTTCTTCAACTCCACACTGATGGCATTGGCTTCCTTCAGGTATACAGCATTGCCCCAGAGTAAGTCCCTTAATGAAGTAAACTGGTGAGACTTCCATTTCCGGAAGGCCCATTGGGCCAACTCAAATTCATGCTGTGTCCAAGGAACTGAAAGAGCAAAAGAAGCATGTTTAACACTGATCTCATAACTGTACAGAAATTATATGGCTCCTCTACCTTATTTTGTTTAATAAGTTATTTTATACTTTCTCTCTACTCAGATGCTTTTGGTTTTCTTATCAGCAAACTTACTTTTTTTGAGGGGGGTCTTTTTGAGACAGGCTCTCCCTTCAGTTCGAGCTGTCCTAGAACTCACTATGTAGATCAGGCTGGCCTTGAACTCACAGAGATCTGCCTGCTTCTACCTCCTGAGTGCTGGGATTAAAGGCGTGCACCACCATGCCTGGCCTCTTTTTCTCCTTAAAATATTTTTTTTTCTGCTGGGCATGATGGTACACACATTTAATTCCATCACTCAGGAGGCAGAGGCAGGCGAATCTCTGTGAGTTCAAGGCCAGCCTGGTCTACATAGTGAGTCCAAGGCCAGCTGGGGCTAAAGGGAGAACCTGTCTCCAAACTTTTTTTTTTTCTTTTTCTCTTCTTTTTAGTTAAAGATATAATTCAGATGTGTGAAGTTTATTTTAAAACTTTAAATTATGTGTATGTGTGTAACTATGACAGTGTGTGGGTATTTGCATGTGAATATGGGTGCCCACAGAGAGCAGAGGCTTTAGATCCCCTTGGAGCTGGAGTTTTATACAGGCAGCTGTAAGCCACCTTACATGCTGGGAACTGAACTCGAGTCCTCTGCCACAGCAGTAAGTCCTCACAACTACTAAGCCATCTCTCTGGCTCCAAGTATAATTTTTATTTTTATTTTTATTTTTATTTTATTTTATTTTTTTTATGTGTATGAATGTATTGTCTGCATGCAGGTCTGTGCACCCGTGTCGTGCAATGCCGCGGAGGTCAGAAGAGGGTCTTGGATTCCCCTGGAACTGGAGTTCTCCTGGAATTGGAGTTACAGACGGCTCTCAGCCGCCATGTGGGTGCTGGGGATCGAACCCGGGTCCTCTGCAAGAGCGTCGGCGCTCCTAACCGCTAGGCCATCTCTCCAGCCCCCAAGTATAATTTTTAAAAAATAATTTATTACCGGGCTTGGTGGTGCACACCTTTAATCCTAGCACTTGGGAGGCAGAGGCAGGCGGATCTTTGTGAGTTCAAGGCCAGCCTGGTCTACAGAGTGAGTTCCAGGACAGCTGGGGCTACAGGGAGACC
>VZQC01002030.1:6367636-6381198 GCA_009823505.1 Rhizomys pruinosus | reverse complement strand
TATATACACACACATATATATATATGTATATGTATGGCTTAAAGTTCCCATGTAAAACAGCATTCTTTATTTTCCTATTCATTGTCTTGTGTCACTAGAGATGGAACCCAAGGCACTGTGTGAAAAGCAAGTGCTGCTGGGCGTGGTGGCCCACACCTTTAATCCTAGCACTTGGGAGGCAGAGGCAGGCGGATTTTTGTGAGTTCAAGGTCAGCCTGGTCTACAGAGTGAGTTCCAGGACAGCTGGGGCTACAGGGAGACCCTGTCTCAAAAAGACAAAAAAAAAAAAGCAAGTGCTAGGAAACCACTGAGCTATATCCCCTGACTCAGAATGCCATAAAAAGGGCAGCAAATGCAGAAGCTTTCAAGTAATCAAGTCCAAGTAGAAATATAAAGAAAAAAGTATTTGGCACATATACATCTTCAGATGAAAAAGCAATGAATACAAGTCAGGTTTGATTATTAATTAGCATTACTTTGTTTTACTTTTCCCTCCTCCATATAGAGAGAAATCACACTTAAAAGATGACTTCGACTTTTATTGAATGATGACTTTATTTTTTTTTTAACATTACAAACTAACTCTCCCTTTCTGAGAAGGCAGGTCTTACACTCAAAGGCAATCTTCAAGCATTGTTTTAAGAAATTGAGGGGGGAAATCACAGTTCAATAATAAGATTTACAACTTCATTTTACAGTACTAATAGGAGGAAAACCAATATATTTTACAACCTAAAGTGGTCCAAACTATATCTACAACAGATTTTAAAATCTGGGGATATAAACTGGACAATTATGAAAACTGCCTATTAAAGATTTTAGCTTTAACAATAAAGAACCCATGCTTGCTTTGCACTGTACCTAAGACTTCTCCTTTAAGGTACACCAGAGCAGGCAGCTTCCTCTCCTCCCAAACTTCTATAAATATCATTAAGGCAAGTCAACAAAGGACCAATGAGGCACCAGGTACAGCAGCTGACCATGAGAAGCCTGTAAGTTTAACTTCCTGCAATCTGATAACATTTAAAAATTCAGGCACTGGTGTGGCAAACTCATTGTTTTGTTTTGTTTTTAGCATCTTACACCTAAAGCACAAATGGTCAATTCAAGTCACTTCAATGTTATAAACAATTCCCATTCATTATATTACCTATGAAGGGAACACTACTTGATGTCCTAGAAGAATTAGAAGCAAGAGAAAAGGAAAGATCCTTTGGTTTAAATTTATTGAGCATAATTTCTAACTCTTCAAGGAATATCATTCTGGCTTAAAGTATACTCAATTAATTAGAACTCCACTATATTCCCATAATACCAGATTGTTAAATAATTTCACTAGCATAAGCACATTTTTTATTTCACTATAGCAACACATAAAAATATTTCCATAAGCTAGGTGTGGTGGTGCATACCTCTAATACCAGCACTCGGGAGGCAGAGGCAGGCAGATTTCTGAGTTCAAAGCCAGCCTGGTCAACATAGAGTGTTTCAGGACAGCTGGGGCTGCAGGGAGACCCCATCTCAAAAAGACCAAAAAATATATATATTTCCATAATTAATGCTTTAATCATGACAATTTCTCTTTGGTCTTATAGAATTTAAACTTAGGGAGAGATATCACCAAATTAAAAACAAAACAAAACAAAACAAAACGAAAAACAAGCCGAGCATTGTGGCACATACCTCTAATACCAGCAATTTGGGAAGCTAAGGCAGGAAGATTATAAATTTGAAGCCAGTCTGGGAAACTGAGAATTCATCTAAAAAAAAAAAAAGTAATAAGGGCTCACAAAAACATGACAAGCTTGTTTAATGTGAGAGTCAAGCAATTTTATGCAGTTTTCTAAGCTAAGTATCCATTCTGAAATGCATGAAAGAATATCTCTAGCAGTCAATCAAACCATGCCTCATATCTTTCCTGGTCATTTAGGAAATTAAGGGCTCTTTAAGATGTCTGAAAATTTCCCAGAGGGTTCCCAGATTAACAGATTAAATACAAATGTAATTGTTTGGATTATCCCTATGGGCATAGTGCTTAACAAAGCCTATATTCATACATGAAAATATTACAGAATTCTTCATTCTAGTATCATATAATCACCAGTGGGCAGTAACTAACTCCAAATGTTTAGTGGGAAAGGAAACCATCTACTCATATCTAGTCTAAAAGGCTACGACAAAAAGAAAATATATGAATCTAGCATTTTTTTTTACTAATTTTATTTATTTTTGTATGTGTATGAGTGTACTGTCTGCATGTAGGTTTGTGCACCTGTGTCGTGCAATGCCGAGCAGGTCAGAAGAGGGTCTCGGATTCCCCTGGAATTGGAGTTACAGACAGTTCTTAGCCGCCATGTGGGTGCTGGGGATCGAACCTGGGTCTTCTGCAAGAGCAGTTGGTGCTCTTAACCGCTAGGCTATCTCTCCTGCCCCAGATCTAGCATACTTTAAGAAAACAAGAGCCCATTTTTGCTACAGAATTGGAACAAACCTAAGTAGTTATAATTTTTAATATTAGGAAATGAGGTTTTTGGCAAAATGAATAGTCAGTATAATTATGTCTGAAAAGTAAGAAAGAAGGACAACTGTGGATTTATACAGATGCACTGAAGTGACTGATTTGAAGTAGCCTACCAAGTACATTCAAACCAAATGGCATGGAGATTGTCATCTCAATGAACACATAGCAAGCATCAGTCACCCACATCTAATCTGTTGTACAAACCTCCACTGAAGACTAGAAGTGTCCTAGCTATAAAAGCAAAAGTATCTTAAAGTCTCTTTTTTTAACGAAAGAAAAAAGTTGGAAGCAACTTTCTGTACATTAAAAAAGCATGTTCTTAGAAGGTAAAAAATACAATTAATGTATTTTAATAAAGCATACTGCCCACACACAAAGGAAAAAAACAACACACAATCATAATCTTGAAGGCTTCCTTGAATGTTAATTGCTATCTTGGTTGTAATTTTTCACATCATTTGGAAGACAAGTATTTGATAGATGATTTAGTGTAACTTAGGTATCTTTAACACTGTGAAGTCTGGTGATCTCTAGCTCTTCATACTGCCTCTTAGAAAATCTTCTGAAAAGTTTAAGAGATGAAAATGTATATATAAAATTTTTATTTTTTTCCCATTAAAATCCTTTTTTAGCCAGGCATGGTGGTGCACGCCTTTAATCCTAGCAGAGGCAGGAGGCAGAGGCAGGCGGATCTCTGTGACTTCAAGACCAGCCTGGTCTACATAATGAGTTCCAGGACAGCTGGAGCTATAGGGAGACCCTGTCTCAAAAAAGAAGCCCCCCCAAAAAATCCTTTTTTAGTGGATTCTCCAGTGAGGCAAAATGCAATCACAACATGTTGAAATGAGGTATTGACAGAGTAATAATTATTCATCAGGACTTGTCTTTCCTTGCTTGAGTATCTGTGAGCATTACTACTGTTGAGCAAAGAATATTTTACTATAGGCATCTCATTTGTCCCCGACTCAACCAAAGTTAAATGTTATCATCTCATAAGCTACTGGAAAAAAGCAATAAAGAGGTGTACATTATATTCTTCTTCCCATGTTCCACCTCTTTCTTCTCCCAACAAATAATCTCCTTATAAACTTAAGATATGTTCCTCAAAACATGAGGAAATATGAAAATTTTTGTTGGCATTTCTGTTGGCATTATTTTGGTGAACAGTTCAGTATGTGTATGTATATTTGTGAAGCACTATGATAAACTTCAAATCACAAACATAAATCTAAACGGTGCCAATTTAAAAATCTTAGAATTATAATGCATTTTATATATATTCTGATACATTAAAAATTACTGAATCAGTTCTATAATATAGAATAAAATGATGATATGGAAGATGCAAAGCTGTGTAGGACTGTATGGTCTGAAGACCTTCAGTTTGGTCTTATAAAAATCCCAAGTATACTCAAAGAACAGAACAGATGTGGATGAGAAATCCAAAACTGTGTCCACACAGTTGCATATTATCATTTTTCAATCAATTTCTAACATTTATGGGGAATACGAGGCATTTATTCTATATGTAAAATTCATCTTCTGAGTGTATAAACCAAGAGGCAGGTCTTTTGGGATATCAAATCAATTTCTAAGTACTATAAAAAATAACAAACTTACAAACAAACCAAGACAAGCCAGTGTAAATGTATTATCTAGATACCAAGGAGGAAAATTTCAGAAAAATACAGGGACCTCGATTTTTTATCCAAAATTCCAAAACCTGTTTACTTAGAATACACAAGCAAAAGGGAGTGTTGAAATGTTCATTTACCAGTGTTAATGTTTTAACAATAAAAACCCAGTTAATAACTGTAGGAACACAACGTTAAAATCTTAATGTGAAGAGTAGGCACCAACTCAAGCCATGAGCTAACATTAACATGGTCTATTTCCTTCACTACTATTTCAAGTTTGTCCAGCAATTTAGACTGTGGTTTCTCGACCAGCTTTGAGATTAGGTGCTGAGAACTGTCTCCTCATCCTTGGAGGTGTCACAAACTGGGTACAGTGGTTGGGCTTCTCAGTCTGCTTCTGACAGCAATTGGCTATATTGCCCTCTAACTGACATCCAATGTTATAATTACAGTAAGACTGATGGTGTTGATGAATATGGCGCTTTGCCTGGAAAGTTTGCAGATCAGCAGTGGGGTGACCACTGTGGGAGCTTAGTGTCTCAGAGGAGGCAGTTGCCTGGCAGCGCATATTTTTCGGTTGGCCATTATTGAGAGAATTGCTTCTCCAACGTGGCTGAGGTGGTTGTTGTTGATTATTAATATGTTGTTTGCTAACTTGGATATGATCTTGACTTCTTGCAAACTGAGAGCCCCATGGTGACTGGGGATCTTTAGAAGCTGCTCTACCTACTTTTTCTTGGCTTTCTTCCTTATTTCCTTTTCTTCCTTCTTCATCTTTTGGAATTCTAAGCTCAATAACCTCATCTTCTGTTATAATAATATGTGTTCCAGGACTCCAAGAGTTTCTATGTTTAGGGTTGCTCTTAAAGGGGAAACGGGGTTTCCGGTTCTCAGGAGGGATGAATCTATGAGGTACATTCTGCCTACGAAGCTGCTTTGTTATCTCCTGCTGTTGTAGGTTCTTAAACCTAATTTGCTCTTGCCTCATCCAACGAAGACGTCCACGTCTAAAAGCTGGATCCCCACTCATCAGTTGAGAAACTCGTTCTTCTTTTCCAAGTTCCCCACTATCTCCTTTACTGACATCATTTTCAGAGGTGCTAGTAACACCAGCCCCAACAGGCTCTTTTGGTTTGTGATTTCCTTGGCTTTTCTGCTCCTGAGAACCAATAAATGGTAAGACTTTTTCCATTTTGAGCATTTTATTTCTTAAGACTTTGATCTCTTCATCTTTCATATTATTTTGTTTTTTGACTTCTTGCAAAATGTCTTCCAGTTTGTCTATGTGAACCTTGAGATCATCTACATCCGTTCCACCTTTCCCCGTGGCCATCATATCTTCCATCTTCTCATCCCCCACCCCAACAGTGTCCCAGACATCTCTAGCCACTGCCCTCCAGGAATCCCGCTCATTGGGATCTTTTTTCCCATACATGGCACAAAGTTCTTTCATCTTAACAATGGCCAAGGCTTCTATCTCCTGCCGACTGTGCCTAAAATCATTGAGAGCAACCTCATAGCAAATCTCTTTAACAGCCTGAATCTTAAGATCTGAGATTGTGACCCACTTGGAATCTTTACTCAGGCGCCTTCTTTGAGGGATCTGATACATTTTAATTGGTTCTCGCTTCTTTCCACTGCTGGGGAGGCCACATTTTTTAACAATGGTTTGCAACTTGCTGGGAGGCAGCTTTTCTCTCAGAGAAGTAATCAATTTCCAGCTCTCTTCACAGGACCTCTTGTCAGAATCATCCCCGCTATCAGAATCCGCGTCCTTTGGAAAAACAAAATAAAAAAATGGCCCCAAAATAACCAAAATTAAAATGCAAAAAAGGAAAATCAAACTGAAAAAAAAAAAGCAAGCAAAAAAGCCTTAACCAAACTTAAAAACAAAACACTAAAAACAAAAAACCAAACCAAAACAAACCCTAGATATGGAAGTCTGTTAAGACCTATGCATTATGTAGAATACTACAGATAAAAAGATTCTTTTAGTATTCCTAATCCAAATTTCCACTGTATGAATTACATGAACCATATTTCTTGGAGGGTTGACAGTCTCTCACTCTAGAATCATGAAATTAGCCATCTAGTGTGAGGTGACTCCTCCACTATCTCAAGAAAATGAAGTAAGCCCCTAGACCCCATACATGCTAACACCCATGCAGCCACTTCCCCAAATTTGCCTTGGTTATTGCTGTTGCTTCTTCCAGAATCTCCTTCCCCCATGAGTGAGCACCGATGCCATACAAAGATGTGACGAGCAGGCAGATTAACAAAGGTTAGTAAGGCTGTAGGACACAGAGTTTTATTTAGCTTTACTAAAAAAAGCAACCCTAGAAAAAAGTTAGATGAGAAAGTAGAGAAGGAAAGAGAGATGATGTTAAAAGTGCTAAGAATTTCTAGTTGCAGAGATTATTTTGGTTCTTATCAACCAAATTCCCTTTTCTGTGGACACTAGGGCTTTGAAACTAGTCTTTCTAGAAGCATATACTGGATTTGCTATTTTTCATGTTTAGTTATCCTACTTCATTGGTATATTAGTTCCTCTCTCCCCAAGCAAGGAAGCATTTAAAAAAGGATCATGACTGATTTTTTGTTTCTTATACACTAAGGCTAGTATATTTCATCTCTAATAAACATATAAACCAAAAAGACTACCACCTCAATATGTAAAGTGGATTAAATTTGAACTGTCTAGTTGTCTCTGCACTATTATCTTTTCCTAAAAAAATTTTCTACTTAGTCCTAAAACAGTAAAAGGATTTCACAACACAATTTTAAAGGCTATAAGGATAATAACCAAATTTTCTTAACTAACATGAGTTTTTCTTGGCTGTGATTACCAAAATTATTTCTAGTAAAAGGTTTTTAAATTTCTTTTTAATTCATGTGCATAAATGTTTTTCCTGTGTGTCTGTACATGCAATGCCCTTGGAGGATAAAAGAGGGTATGTCTGATCGGCTGGAACTGGAAGTTATGGACCACTGCCACCAAGTGGGTGCAGAAAACTGAACCCAGGTCTTCTGCAAGAGGAGCTAGGTTTTTTTGTTTCTTTTTTGTTTTTGAGACAGAGTCTCCCTGTAGCCCCAGCTCTCCTAGAACTCTCTATGTAAACCAGGCTGGCCGGACTCACAGGTCAAAAAGAGGTTCCCCTGCCTCTTTTGTTATTAATTAAAAAAAAAAAAAAGAACTTGCAGGTTGGTGACACATGCCTTAAATCCCAGCCTAGGGTGCAGGGGCAGAGGCAGGCAGATTACTGAGTTCCAGGCCAGCCTTTTTGCACATCAAGTTCCAGGCCACCCAGGGCTTTGAAAATGACTATAGTATCTTGCTTTCCCAGCACAAATTTTGGTAATTTTCCTTTTCCTTTCCATCCTTTCCTTGTTCGCCGTCCTCACCCCTCCCTCCCTCCTTACTCTTCCCCTCCCTACTTCTTCCCCTCCCCCTCCTTTGCCTTCCTCCTTGCTCTGCCGACAATTCCTCCTTACCTTATCCCTATCCTCTCCGCTTCCTATCTCCCTAAATTCCCCTTTCCCATCTTCTTCCCTTTCCTTTCCCTTCCTCTTCCCTTTTTCTTTTTTTTTTTTTTTTTTTTTTTCCCCCTTCCCTTCCCTTCTCCTCTGTGTCACTCCTTCCCTCTTACCCTCCCTTCCTCCCCCATGCCTTTTTTGACAGGGTCTCCGTAGTCATAGCCCACCTGGAAGTCCAAGTGAACCAGGGTGGCCTTGCTCTCACAGAGATCAACTTGCCTCAATTTCCTCTGTTTCCCAAGGGGAGGGATTAAAGGCATGTGATACCATGCCTGGCGTTCTTTCATTTATTATATTTTTATTTTATGTGTAAAGAGCTGGTATCTGTCCGATGTAAGTAAACTCATTTCAGCAGTGCCCACGGAAAAAAAAAAAAAAATAGGGAGAAAAGGGATTATCCCCTGGAAGTAGAGGACAGACAGCTGCCATCGTTAGGCATGTGCTGGGATTTGAACCCCAGGTCCCTCTCTGCAAGAACAGCCAGTGCTTTTAATCACGGAGCACTCTCTGCAGCCCCTGAATGTTTCTATAATGAGAATTATTTGGCTTTTGAATTTAAAGACGTTGTTATTGATTTGTATTAGTACTCTTACAGAGATGAACTTACAGATTGTGTTGGTTTGGGGGGGGGTCTTTTTTCGAGACAGTCTCCCTGCCCCAAGTGCTAGGATTAAAGGTGTGCGCACCCGCCCGGGCCAGAAACTTACAGATTTTAATTCGCGGTGTGTGTGTGTGTAGTGTTGGGTGTGTACACCCCACCACCCCTACAATACTTACAACCCCCACCCCCCCCCACCCCCCCCCATTTTTTTTTTCTTTTTTCTCTTTTCCTCTCTCTGACACCGCCCCCCCACCCCCCAAAACATTTACATCCATGTGGTGGAGGTCCACAGGTCCATACGAGGTGATTTTATGTTTTTGTTTCTTTAGTCTTTTTGAGACCGGAGGGCTTCCGCCAAGTAAGCCCACAAGCTGGCTCCTGGAACTGGCTATGTAGACCAATCTGGCATTGAACTCACAAAAACTGCCCACCTCTTCCTTCTGAGTGCTAGGATTAAGGACATGTGCCACCATGTCCAGTTCAAAATAAAAACTATTCTAATCATTGCCTTTGGACCAGACTTGAGAAATAAAGTCATACCTTTAAACTCTAAAACAAAACATAAGAGTCTACATAAATTCAAAAGAACTCAAGTTAAATCAAGCCATAAGATTTTAAATATTATCAAACTCTAATATGTCCTCTTAAGAGTTAAAATTAATCACCTTAATGCATATTGACCATGATACTAAAATTTTTGTAGGCCAAGTTTATGTGCCAAGATATAAGTCCTATATCAAGTAAAAGAGATTTAAAGATATTTAGATTCACTTATTATAGAGCTGGAAATATTATTTGGAATTGGTCACTTTACCTGTTACTAAATGAGCTATCTATTTTATATACCAAATGAAAAGGGGGGCTGACAAAGAGACCTAAAAGAAGTATATGCAAAAAAACAAGAAAGAGATAAGAAACACACTTATAATTAAGAAAGAAAAAACACAACTGAAAGAACAGGTTAGATAAATGTATTAATATACATGGAAGCTAGAAATAGAATAGTGAGCATACTTAGGGAATTATCAACACAGAAAAATTGTAAATTACAATTAAAATTTTTGTATTGCATTTACTTATTTATTTGTGTGCATACACATGGAAGTCTGAAGACAACTTATAGGAAAATCTCTCTCCTTTTACCATGTGGGTTTCCAGGGATGGAATTCAGGCCATCAAGGTTGGTGGCAAATATCTTTACACGCCACGGGAGCCCATCCTTGTAGGTTGTGGCGTCTCAATTCCAAATTGTTTTTGTTTTGTCTTTTTTGAGACAGGGTCCTCCCCTTTAGTCCTAGCGTAAGCTAGAGCTGGCTAATGTGAACCAAGCTGGCCGTTGAACTCACAGAGGATCCACCTGCCTCTGCCATCCCAGTGTGTTTTTGTTGGGATTAAAGGAATGTACTACCACGCCCAGCTAATTTTTTTTTTTTTTTTTTTTTATAAAAATAAAACATACTTTGGTTATATAATATTAAATAATTGTTATCTATAAATAATTTATACAAATGTTAAAAAACACACACATACTTTTTTTAATCATGTGGTCCTGAAATGGTTTTGCGTACATGTAATGTTAATGGTGTACCAAGTGGTGCCATGCCTGGTACCAGGTGGAGGCCCAGAAAAGGGTCTCAGAATCCCCTGGAAGTGGAGTTTCGGATGTTTATGAACCACCACACAGGTCCTGAGAACTGAAGAACCTGGTCCTCTGCAAGAATCAGCAAAGGGTCCTTAATCACTCGAGACCATCCCTTCGTTCACACAGCCATATATAGATAATATATATATATAATAGATATATAATTTAGTATATGGGTTGTGGTATATAGATAATATATAAGATAGGGCCCATTGTATAAAGAATGTAATAAAAACATTTTAATTGCAAAACAATTATTTTGTATCCTTTCAGTCTTTTTTTGAAATAATTGGTTTTTAATTTATTTAATTTATTTTCTATGTGTATGAATGGTACTGTCTTCATGTAGGGTTTTGCACCTGGGGGGTTGTTTGTGCAAATGGCTGGAGGTCAGAAAGAGGGTGTCGGTGTCCCCTGGAACTGGAGTTCTTCCTGGGAAATTGGAGTTACAGATGGTGTCGTCAGCCCACCATATGGGTGCTGAGGGTTCAACCCGGTTTCGTCCGTCAGAGCGGAGTCCCAGCGCTCTTAAAAAAAACCGCTCAGGCCCATCCTCTCCCAGCCCCGTCCTTTCATTCTTTAAATAGTAAACACACATTAAAAGAGTTTTTTTGACCAACACAGAATCACCTTAAAAAAAAAAAAAAAAAAAAGGCGTATTTGTTGGGCATGGTGGCACAAAATGCCTTTTTAATCCTAGGCATTTTGGGAGAGCCAGAGGAAGGCCATATCTCGTGTGGAGTTCCAATTGCACAGCCCCTTTTTCAAGCATTGAAAGGTTCAAGGCCAGGCCCAAGCGTGGGGCTTCCAGGTAGAATCCTGTCCCCTCAAAAAAAGATTCCCCCCAACCCCCTGATAAGTATCATTTTTTTCCCATCTGTATTGTGTTTGTGCTGATAATTTTTGTTTTCCATGTCATAATGGTCTGTGCAAGACAAGGTGCCATGCCCCGAGTTAATCACTCAGATATGGGCCGTGGAACTGGCCTCTGCCAAAACCAGTCCGGCGCTTAAACCCTTACAGAGATCTGCCTGTCCTCTGCCATCTGCCCATATGCCTGGGCCAGTCAAAGTCCATGTTCCAACCACAACCCAGGCACTGGGAAAAAGAACACGGCATGAAGAGCCACTGCACTTTGAGCAACAAAAGCAACGTTTTCGCCTAGTTATCAAGGAGCGGCCACCCCCTAAAAATACAGGTTACATGCAAGTAAACAGGAAACATGACAATCGAAGGAAACCTGAGGAAGCTAAGACTATGGGAATGTGGAGCGCTTAAAGCAAAAATAAGTAGAGGGTAGTTAGGGGAATAGTGGAAAGGGGAAAAAAGCCGGTATAGCCAGAGTACGGGTCGAGATCTCTTTTGTTTTTTTGTTTTTGTTTTTTTTTTATATTATTTATATGTGAGAAATGTACTGTATGTCTTGGCGGGGTAGGTCTGCTGACCCGTGGTCGTGCATGCGCGAGTCCAGAAGAGAGTGGTCCCCGTGATTCCCCTGGAACTGGAAAGTTTCTTCCTGGAAATTGGAATTACAGAACGGTGGTCGTCAGCCGCCATGTGGGTGGCTGGGATCGAACCGGGTCCTCTTAAAGAGCGGTCCCGGCGCTCCTTACATGTAGCCATCTCTCCACCCAAATAAGTTAGGGTCTTAAAGAAACTACGTTCTCTTTATTGGGCCCAATCCGATGGGTTGTGCACTGTTAGGTGGTTGTAGTGTTTCGTGGAAATCATGTCCCGTTTAAACCACCCCTCCGTCCCTGGACCCTTTTGTATGCTAAGGCAAGTACTGTACCTTGACTCTAACACGAAGCTACACCACCCAGTCCAGGTTTTGATCTATTTGTTTTTCAAATCTAGAGGCAGGGTCTTGCTGAATTACCCAGACTAGTTTTGATCTGGTAGTCCTCTTGCTTCAGCCCCGGAAGTAGTTGGGATACATGGGGGGTTCACACCATGGCCAACGCGACCAAGGGGTTGTTTGTAGTGGCAGAGGGACAAATATGAGCGTAACTCTTGGGAGGGAGAGTAACCACGGCAGTGTGGATTCAGGTTTGTTATTTTGTATTTCTTGGGGGGCTGGTGTGAGACAAGAGGGTTGTTCCCTGTTGTAGCCCCAGTTGTGGCCTGGAACTCACTATGTAGGCCTGGTTAGCCTTAACCTCACAGAGATCCACCCGCCTCTGCCTCCCAAATGCTGGGATTAAAGACATGCACCACCACGCCCTGCACATCATTATTCTTTAATGCCTAGTTACCAAGTCTGCTGCCAGGATTACTAGCACTATTATCACCTAGAAACATGTTAGAAACTTAGAATCCCAGGTCCCACCCCAATTCTCAATCAGTATCTATATTTTAAAAAGACTCTTGGTGGCTGAGAGGCACTGCTCTAATAGAATACTGAAATAAGTCAGAAAACTCAGTTTAAGGCATGATATAACAGGTATGTAAGAATTGGCATAACAGCCGGGCATGGTGGCACACGCCTTTAATCCTAGCACTTGGGAGGCAGAGGCAGGCAGATCTTTGTGAGTTCAAGGCCAGCCTGGTCTACAGAGTGAGTTCCAGGACAGCTGGGCTACAGGGAGACCCTGTGTCAAAAAGACAAAAAAAAAAAAAAGAATTGGCATAACAGCTTTTTTTTGGCCTTAGTTTTCTCAACTATAAACTAGAGCCTGTATTACACAATTTATTTACATATACACCTACCAAACAGAGTTGTGAGGATCAAATAAAATTATAGATGTTAAAGATCTTTGTAAATTACAAAGTACTGTATACTTAAATATAAGACACTACTGGTAATAGCACTTAATTATACCTATCTTCTTTGATCTCTCACAGACTACCAGACATAGTTATTAGACTATTACATCATTATGAGAGATAAAAGGCTCCTTCATGTATCACAAACCTTTCAAACCCTAATCATTTAAACCAGAGCCAAAAGGGCCTCCTAGAGACATTCTATCTGTAATACTGGCACTATCTTGCTCCAAACACTTGATTTATTCTTCCAATCCATACTTTTGAGGGTTTTACTATAATTTTACAGACAACAAGTTAACTGGTTTAACCCACTGCCAAGCCAACTTAGTCGCCCTGTGTGCTAGATAGCTTTTAGTATCAACTTGATACACCTGGATTAAGGGAGCCTAAATTGGGGAATTTCCTCCATTGGTCCAGCCTGAGGCTATGTCTGTGGGATATTTTCTTGACTGTTGGGTGATAACAGGAGGGCACAGCCCACTGTGGGTGGTGCCACCCCTGAACAAGTGGTCCTGTGCTGTGTAAGAAAACAGGGTGAGCAAGCCAGTAAGCAGTATTCCTCCATGGCCTGTGCTTCAGCTCATGCTTCCAGTTTCCTGTCCCAAATTCCTACCTTGGGCTCCCTGAATGATGAACAGAGATGTAAGACAGGAGATGTAAGATGAATAAATCCTTTTCTCCCCAAGTTGGTATTGGTCAGAGTGTTTTCTCACAGCAATTGAAAACCAACTAGAACACCCTGATAAAGGCTGCTTTTGCTAAGAGCCTTGGCTTTCATAGACCATTATATAATGGTTCTCTCTCCAAACACAGAGCATAGCTATATAAGGGTACAATTTTTTTTTTTTTTTTTTTTTT
>VZQC01002030.1:6287858-6361293 GCA_009823505.1 Rhizomys pruinosus | reverse complement strand
TTTTTGGTTTCCCTGTAGTCCCAGCTGTCCTGGAACTCACTCTGTAGACCAGGCTGGCCTTGAGCTCACAAAGATCCGCCTGCCTCTGCCTCCCAAGTGCTAGGACTAAAGGCGTGCGCCACCACGCCCGGCAACTATGTTCTTTTTTAAGATTAAAAATTTTTTTTTTTAATTTATGTGTATCTGTGTGAGCAAATGCCACATGTGTGTGGGGACCTATGGAGCCTAGAAGGGATCATCAGATTCCTTGGAGCTAGAGTTACAAACAGTTGTGAGCTCCCTGATATAGATGCTGAGAAATAAACTTTGGTCCTCTGGAAGAACAGCAAGTGTTGTTACTGGCATCTTTCTAGCCCTTTTCTTCTTGTTTTGAACTAGGGTTTCATATACTCCAGGTCCGCCTTAAATTTGTTACGAAGCAAAGGCTTACTTGCCTTCAACTTCTAATCCTCCTGCCTCTACCTCCCAAGTGCTGGGATTATGTGTGGCCATGCCCAGCTAAATCAATCTTTTTCTGTTGAAAATAACATATCAGAATTCGTAAAACAGTTTTATGACTATGCTAGAAAAACCTACCAAAAGAATCCTCATAAAAATCATAGGAATACTGGTTCACATCAAGCCAAAAAGTGTTAAATCAAAACTCTGCTCCTTTCTACTCCAGAGTATAAATCTATGCATTATGATACTTAAGTACTCATTCACCAATTTTGAGGTCATTTGAAATAAAGGTTTGCTCATTTGTTTTTATAGAACTAGGAAATTGAACCCTAGGGTAGGCAGAGCTCTACTATTGAGCTACATCCAGAACCTTGAAAGATGTATTAGTGGTATGAAATATATTTCTGAAGTTGGACATGGTGGTGCAGAGCCTTTAATACTAGCACTTGGGAGGCAGAGGCAGGCAGATCTTTGTGAGTTCAAGCCCAGTCTGGTCTACAGAGTGAGTTCCAGGATAGCCGGGGCTACAGGGAGACCCTGTCTCAAAAACACCAAAAAAAAAAAAAGAAAAAAGAAACTTCGATCCCCAGCAACCACATGGTGGCCGAGAGCCGTCTGAGACTCCAGTTCTAGGAGAACTCCAGTTCCAGGGGAGTCTGACACCCTCTTCTGACCTCCGCGGCGTTGCATGTCACGGGTGCACAGACTTGCATGCAGACAGTACATTCATACACATACGGAAATAAATAAAATTAAAATACATATATATATATACATCCCACTATTGTCACATAAATATACAATTATTTGATAATGGTATTCCAGTATCTAACACTAAGTAGCAATGCAAGTCAAAAAGAAAGCAAGACATATTACTATTCTAATTAGCTAAAAGGTATCTAACTACACTACAACTATGATTACACAAGTAAGAAAATAATTTGACTTGGGAGACTCTGTCTCGAAAACAGAAAAATAAAAAAATTGTCTTAAAAAAATAAACTGAGGCCTGGTATGGTGGCGCACACCTTTAATTGTAGCACTTGGGAGGCAAAGGCAGGCGGATCTCTGTGAGTTCAAGGCCAACCTGGTATATATAGTGAGCTCCAGGATAGCTGGGGCTGCAGGGAGACCCTGTCTCAAAAATACAAAACAAACAAACAAACAAAAACCTGAGAAGGGAACAGAGGTATCTAGAAGGATAAGGACTGGAGCCGCTTTACTAAATGAAATGTTTGTAAATAATACACATCATGGGACAGTATTTTTCTTCACAAACTTGAACAGTTGAAAATGGTTCCAAAAAGTTATAAAGCAGAGCTGATGACTTCTGTGAGAAAACCTACATTAAAAAAGGAGCCACAACTAAAGCAACTGGTGCTAAAGTTATGCTGGGAATTTAAGACAAAGCAAGGAGGAAGATGATTATGCATACCAACTATGGATAAAAGTTGACTGCCCTGGGTTTTTCCTTTTGTACAACACTGTACTCATTTTACAACTAAGATGCCCTTGTACTGTGGGATGAAGATGAAAGCAGAAATATCTGAAATTAAGCTAAGCATCAAGATAAAATGGTTCTCTGTGAAAAGACATGGAGTAGCTTATTGACTACAAAAAAATATTTTGTTGCCGGGCGTGGTGGGGCACGCCTTCAATCCTAACACTTCAGAGGCAGGCGGATCTTTGTGAATTCAAGTCCAGCCTGGTCTATAGAGTAAGTTCCAGGACAGCTGGAGCTACAAGGAGACCCTGTCTCAAAAACACCAAAAAAAAAAAAAANCAAAATGCCAATTAAATTAGTCTAAGAGGAGGTGAAAAATAAGGCAGGCAAAGCAAAAGCAGCTGGTTATACCTAAAGCTAGCAAGGGAACTATAGAATGATATGCTTATCTCATCATTAATGAGAACCTTTTTTTTTTTTTTTGTCTTTTAGAAACAGGGTCTCCGTCTCCCTGTAGCTCCAGCTGTCCTGGAACTCACTCCATAGACCAGGCTGGCCTTGAACTCACAAAGATCCACCTGCCTCTGCCTCCCAAGTGCTAGGATTAAAGGCGTGTGCCACCACGCCTGGCATGAGAACTTATTTTTAAGAAGCAGCACATTCAAATAAATTAAAGAACACATCTGTGTTAAAGTTCTATTCATCCTGATAAATGTTTCTGGTAAGTAGGTGTAGCTGCCTAGCATACTCACAGCCTAGGTTTAATCCTTAGTACCACCCCTGTTCTCTTATCTAATTTTGGAGATGGAAAATAATTCATAAATAGTATGTCTTGGGCTGGAGAGATGGCCTGTGGTTAAGAGCTCTTGCAGAGGATGAGGGTTCGATCCCCAGCACCCACATGGCGGCTGAGAACCGTCCGTAATTCCAATTCCAGGAGAACTCCAGTTCCAGGGGAATCCGACGACCTCTTCTGACCTCCGCGGCATTGCACGACATGGGTGCACAAACTACATGTAGACAGTACATTCATACACATAAAATAAATAAATAAATAAAATTAAAAAAAATAGTATGTCTTAATAAAAAGAGAAAGAAGATACTCTTAAAGGTTAGAGACCCAACTTGAAAAAACAATCTCCCTAGAATCTAAGAAAGCAAAGTAAATAGGAAAATGGGCATCTAACTCAGTGGTAGAGCACTGGCCTAACACAAATGTTAGGCCAGTGCTCTACTTCGTACCAGCAATTGGACAAGGGGATAAAGCCTGGGTATATGGAGTATTGTGTATAAATGTGTTTTTTCCAAATATGGTCTCATGCCCAACACTACTTTTATTCAATAACTTCAGTTTAGTTTTTTATTATTTCATATGAGTGCATTTTGTTCTGTGTTTGGATAGCATGCCACAGTGCATATCTGGAGGTCAGAGGATGACCTTGTTGAGTCAATTCACTCCATCCACCTTTATGTGGGTCCCGGGGAATCAAATTCAGGTCACTATGTTTGTATGGCAAATGCCATCATCTGCTGAGCCATTTCACTGGTCCCAATAATTCTAGTTTAAAACATTTAAAATATGAAAACTATTGTTTGTTACATATACTACATCAGTACCATAAAGTTCATTTCCCTCTCATTTTCCACAAAGGGAAATGATAGAAATTGTCTTTTTTTTTTTTAATGTGTGTGAGTGTGTAGGTTGGTGCACCCATGCAACTCGGAGGAGAGGGCGTCAGATTCCCCTGGACAGTTCTTAGCCGCCATATAGGTGCTGGGAATCGAACCCAGGTCCTCTGCAAAAGCAGTCAGTGCTCTTACTCGCTGAGCCATCTCTCCAGCCCCAGGAATTATCTTTTTTTTTTTTTTTTTTTTTTTTTTTTTTGTTTTTTTTTTGTCTTTTTGATACATTTTTTCCTTGTAGCCTCAGCTGTCCTGGAACTTGCTCTGTGGACCAGGCTGGCCTTGAACTCACAAAGATCCGCCTGCCTCTGCCTCCCGAGTGCTAGGATTAAAGGTGCGCGCCACCACGCCCAGCCAAACAGCTATTTTTTTTAATCCCAAGAACAGGACATGATAATGCATGCCTGTAATCCCAGCACTCATGAGGCTGAGACAGAAGAATCAGAAGTTGTAGGCTACCCTGGGCTACATAGAAAGACCTTTTCTCAAAATTTAGCCAAAATAAACCAGGGCATTCATGGTAACATATGCCTTTAATTGCAGCACTCAGAAGGCAAAGGCAGGCAAATCTGTGATTTTGAGGCCAGCCTGATCTACATACTGAGTTCCAGGCCAGCCAGGACTACATAATGAGACTCTATCTCAAAACAAAAACAAAAATTAACCAAAGAAAGAAAGAAAGAAAATCTCAGTATTTTTACATTTGACTTTCGTATGTAATGCCTACAGATTGGGCATTATCTAAAGGCATATATCATATAGAGAAATAAACATCATTATTTATGTGTTTATTTTTTATTGAATGTTTATGTGTTTCATACATAATTTTTCAGTCAGTCTTAATGGCCATTATATCCAAATCTCCTTGGCCCCCTCCCCACCTCCCCCAGAGTTCACACTCTCTGTCATTCCTGTAGAGTCCATTGTGCCAAATTACTCTCCCCGCTCACCCCTCAGTGCAGCTCCTCTCCTGAGCTCTACTCAGCCTATCCCGAGTCTCTTTTCTAAAGAAGTCCAGGTCTTCCTCACCTGACCACCGTCTTCAGCCAAGGTTGGGCTCTGCTACCCATTTCTGTGCTCGGTTTTGTCCAGCTGTGCTTGCACAGGTCTTGTGCATACTGATACCAGTGCTGTAGTTCATATGAACCAGGCCCCAGGCACTTGTAGGATTCATTTCCGTTGGTCTTGCATCACCTCCCTGGCTCTTACAATCTTTCTGCCTCCTCTTCCACAATGTTCCCTGAGCCCTGGGTGGGTGAACCTGAATATAGGCAGCCAGTCCATGGAACCACACTCTGTAGACTTAATCTTTCCAGTTTGGCCATTAAGGCCCTTTTTGGTTCCTGGTCTCCTGTTTCATGGAGGAGCTTCCTTAACTAGAGTTAAGAGATAGTTTATGCCTTCTTGGGTCCTTGATCTTTGATACTTGGGTCCTATGTGTAGAGGTTACATTGTAAATGTGTCACCTAAGCATGAGCCATTCACAGACCGTATCTGTGTGTATCAAGTTGTGAGACTCTCTACTATTCTCATCTGGAGCTAAGGAAGTTTCTGAGTGGTGCCTGGGATATTTGTTTGTAACTATGAAAGATACTTCCTTGGTAGTTAGTAAAATGTTACCTTAGCCTAGGGATGTGTCTACCTTGTGGAATTATTTAAGATCTATGACCTCTCCATATGTGTGCATCTGGCTATGTTAATAACACCACATATGAGTTTCCTTCCACTGAGTGGGCTTTAGGTCCAATTTATTAGCCATTGATTCCCCCAAGATAGAAGTGCGGCTATTGCACCTATGTCATATGCTGTGCTGGTCATTGATGTGGATATTTTGTCTTGAGGCTGATGTTGGACCATCTATTGATGATCTCCCTTAGTGGCTACGAGAGCCAGCCTTCAGGGGTGGCTTCCAGGTCAGATCCAGCTCCATTGCTCAAGATCCAGTCTCCGAAGTCTGTCCTGTCTTCAGCAATAAGGTCTTACCTTCAGGTTCTGGGAGGCAATCAAGTGCTGTGGCAAAAGCTTGTGTAATTTTGGGAGTCACTTGGACTATCCTGGCCAGCGACTCAAAGGAAGTTTTCTCCTGTCTGGTACTGTTTCTTGATATGCAGCCTTCATCTTTCCATATGGACTCATGTAGAGGTAGTGTGTGTGTGTGTGTGTGTGTGTGTGTGTGTGTGTGTGCCATTAGATTTGGGATATTATATAGCACACATGGCTGCCAGTTGCACAGTTCTCCAGGTAGTTGAGTGTAGCTGATACTGACAGGAAGTTTGCTTGTCTCAAGAAGACCAATATTTGCTGTATTGCTTTAGTGGCCTTGGTAACGCTTCTAGGATTTCAAAAAATGTTTAATATATTTTTATTTTTAATTTATTTATTTTTGGTCTATCGAGACAGCGGTCTTCGTGGCCTCAGCTGTCCTGGAACTCACTGGTAGACCAGGCTGGCCTTGAACTCACAGAGATCTGTCTGCCTTGCCTCCCAAGTGCTAGGATTAAAGGTGTGCGCCACCATGCCCGGTAAACATAATTTTTAAAGCAATATAAAAATTAGAACTTGAGCCATAACAAAGAATGAATGTGCCTTGCATTTTTGGATATTAATATTACCCTTCTTCTACCCTTCTGCAATACATATATGGACTCAACTGTCCTGGTATTGTTCTTAGGATAAGTTTATATATATATATTATATATATATATTATATATATGAATTGCCGTGAGGCTTAATTTTAGGCCTAATTGTCATGATTCTTCCTTATAAAAAAAAAGAAAGAAGTCCTCATACACTTTATAGTCTGCCTTCATCCTCAAAGAGTTTGTTCTGTTTTCCTCCTGTACATGCTATGTAAAATTATGACTCTCTTTAAATCTGTACTTTGCCTCCATAGGAATCAGAGAAGATCATCGCTGAATTGAATGAAACCTGGGAAGAGAAACTTCGTAAAACAGAAGCCATCAGAATGGAGAGGTTAGGAAATTAAAATCTGGGACTGCTACTAAGTTTTTTGTTTTGTTTGTTTGTTTGCTTGTTGTGTTTTTGAGACAGGGTCTCCCTATAGCCCCAGCTCTCCTGGAACTCACTATGTAGACCAAGGTGGCCATGAAAGCACAAAGATCCACCTGCCTCTGTTACCCTAGTGCTGGAATTAAAGGTGTGTACCACCATGACCAGCTTCGCTACTAAGTTAGGAATTTGAGTTGCTTTTATAGTAAGAAAAGATAAAATTGAGGACCTGCGTTTGGTTCCTAGCACCTACATCAGGTGGCTCACAACTGCCTGTAACTCCTGTTCCAGGGCATCCAATACCTCTGGCCCATTGGGCACCTGTGCTCAGTATGTGGTAACACATATACATCATTAAAAATAACAAAGATTGCCGGGCATGGTGGCGATGTGCCTTTAATCTAGCACTTCGGAGGCAGGAGGCAGGGGATCTTTGTTGAGTTCAAGCCAGGCCTTGGTCTACAAAGGAATTTCCAGCCAGTGGGGCTTACATGGAGACCCTGTACTCGAAAAGACCAAAAAAAAAAAACAAAAAAATAATAAAAATACATAGGACAGCTGGGACTACAGGGAGACACTGTCTCGAAGAAGACCCAAAAAAAAAAAAAAAACAAAATGAAATCGGGGCTGAAGAGATGGCTCAGTGGTAAGGAGCACAAACTGCTCTTGCAAGAGGAACCCGGGTTGATTCCCAGCACCCATATGGTGGCTAGAGAAACGTCTTAACTCTCCAGTTCCAGGGGAATCCGAACCGCTCTCGAGCTGCAGCATTGCACGACCAGCGTACAACCTACTTACAGGCAGACAAGGTACACGCAATAACACAATTAATTAAATAAGATAAAATAAAAAAAAAAACATAATTCTGTGGCGTGGAGAGATGGGCTCAGCGTTAAGGTCACCGACGTCTTGCAGATGGATCCACATGGCGCTAAGTAACCATGCTTTTAACTCCAGTTCATGGGAACCTGATGCCCTCTTTTGACCTCTGTGGCATTGCATGCACCGGGTGCCCAGCATACATGCAGACAGTATATCATAACACATAAAAATAATAATTTTAAAAATAAAATCTTTAAAAAAAAAGATGAAATAGAAATTAAAATAAAGACTCTTTTTTTTTTTTTTTTTTTTTTTCAATTTGTTTTTAAGATTTTCTAATATTTTACAAAAACCTCAACATGTCTGGGGTTGTATCAAGTGCAATTTATACTTTGATGTGAAATCTACATATTTTAAGATTCTCTAGAGAGTCATATGCTTAATAGTTACCATACTACATGTTATTGAGAATTGAGAAAGAAATGACTTTTACTAAGTAAAATAGTTTTTAACTTGTAAAAAATAGACTGACGGCCAGGTGTGGTGGCGCGACCTTAAATCCAGTACTCAGGAGGCAAGGCCGCGGTGACTCTGGTGAGTTCAAGGCCACGCCTGGTGTAGCGTATAAGAGAGCTCCAGGCCAGCTGGGACCTAAAGGAGCACCCTTGTCTCAAAAGAAACAAAGACAAAAGAAAAACAAAAATAGACTGGCATTTAACTAAGGCCTACATGAACAAAAACCTGTTCTCTTGCTGAAGTTACTTGTTCTCTAGACCTTTGATTGAAAGGTAGAGCATAGGTTGCAAATTTTTGAAATCCTTAGTGCAGTTGTTTTTATGGACATCAAACAAATTGTACTTTTATATGTTGGAATAAACATGTGCTTTAAAAAATGATAATTCCTCGGGCATGGTGGCACCGACTTAATCTCGCCCCTTGGGAGGCCGAGGCAGGGGAATCTCTGTGAGTTCAACTGGCCAGCCTTGTCTACCAGAGCGAGTTCCATTACAGCTGGGGCATCCATGGAGACCCTGTCTCAAAAAAAAAAAAAAAAAGATAATTCATGGGGCTGGAGAGATGAGGCTCAGCAGTTAGTTAAGCGATTACTGCTTTGCAGAGGACCTGGGTTCGATTCCCGCACCTTATATGGCGGCTAAGAACTGTCATGGGAATCTGGAGCCCTCTCCTTCCGAGTTGACATGGTGTGCACCCAACACTCACACACTCAAAACATTAAAAAAACAAAAAGACCAAGTTCTATCATTCCCTTTGTGGAAAAGAGAAGGTAAATGCCGCTATGGTCCGATGTAGTTATATGTAACACCAATAGTTTTCATATTTTCAATGTTTTAAATAGATTATTTTGGGACCCAGTGAAATGGCTCAGCAGATGATGGCATTTGCCATACAAACATAGTGACCTGAATTTGATTCCCGGTGACCCACATTAAAGGTGGATGGAGTAATGACTCAAAAAGGTCATACTCTGACCTCCAGAATTGCACTGTGGATGCTATCCAACACACAGAAAAAAAATGCACTCATATGAAATAAAAGAAATAAACTGAAATGTAAAAAAGTTAGTGTTGGGCTGAGGGAAAACAGGAAAAAAAATTATACACAATTTACTCCATTACTTACCCATGCTTTAGGCTTTATCCCCTTTGTTCCCCATTGCTGGTACGAGTAGAGCACTGGCGAAACATTTGTGTTAGGCCGTGCTCTACCACTGAGTTAGATGCCCATTTTCCTATTTACTTTGCTTTCTTAGATTCTAGGGAGATTGTTTTTTCAAGTTGGGTCTCTAACCTTTAAGAGTATCTTCTTTCTCTTTTTCCTAAGAAATAATTTTTTTTTAATTTATTTACTTATTTATTTTTATTGGTATGAATGTAATGTCTTAAATGTAGTTTGCGCACCCGTGTCGTGCAATGAGAGGAGGTCAGAAGAGGTCGTCGGATTCCACTGGACATGGAGTTANTATTAGCTCTCTCCTTGGAGGAATAACTCACAGCGGATGCCACAAGCTTATGTCCTCTAGTGGTTAGGAGATGTTATAAGCCACAATAAGAACTTGTCACCCTTTATAGAGAAACCACAGTTTGTGGATTAGCATACCATCCAAGCATCTGTGTCTATGCTCACAGCTTAGCTTGCCATAATAATCAGTACTGCTTAAATGCTTGTACATCCAATTGCTTGTGCTTTGTTAGCATGACTAAAAAGGTATCACGGGATAAGCTGTCAACCCATGAAGGGAAACAACCTGAACAGACTAGAGTCCAAAATGACAACTCCAAAGAAAGTAGACTGTTTTCTTCTCACCCACTTGTGCCCCTTTCCCAAAGCCTAGGGAACAAATTGCAGAAGAGGAGGCGTGGTAGAATGTAAGAGCTGTGGAGAGATAGGGGTGAATCATGAGACTACAGCAAGATAGACAGGGTCTTATGTACCCCAGGCTAGCCTCAAACACACTGTGTAGCTAAGGATGACACTAAACTCCTGCTTCTCCTCACTCAGCTTCCCAAGTATTGGGACTACAGGTGTGTGCCACTATGCCCAACTTTTAAGTTCTTCTCGATGATTCAGTAAGAAGGCAGAGAAATTAATATGACAAATTATTTTCACAAAAAAACTATAGTTTGTTTTGATACCTAAAAGGTTAAGTGCTTACTACATGCCTTGAAGCTATTACATAACCAAGGTCTTACAGTACTGAACAGCATGCTTCACCAATGTGTGGGGCCCTCAGACTGCTTAGCACAGCATTTGCACTGCCAGCTTCTGTGATGGCTGTTTGTGGATATTTATAGGCTAAATCTAAGCAATGGCACTCACAGTACTGACTCTGATGCCAGACTATAAACATCAGAGCCAGTCCTATGGCTGCATGTTTAAAACCTTACTGAATAAAAAACCAAAAGCAGGATACAGAGACTCCAGCTTAGTTTAAGGTGTGGCATAAAATGGAAAGCAATTATGTATAATTCTCTTCCACCAGAGAGGTTTTTAGAAGGATCAAAATGTTTACATTATATATGGAAAATAGGCTATTCAATGAAGAAAGCAGTAGCAGCACCTGTGTAAAGCAGTATACTAACACTGTTCTTTTCTTATGTTAAAAATATAGAGAAGCAAAAGAAAGTAAACCCACTGTTGCTGGGGTTTTTTTCCTACAATGTCATGCTGTAGGAACATAGCTCCTAGACATTATCCAGCATCTGTATTGTACAACCGCTGTCCCACACTCTAGATGCAAGATGTGCTTTGCTTGCATCATTAAAATGCAGGTCTTCCCAAAAGGAATTCCCACCATTCACAAAATAAGAGCAGAATTAAGGTGCTAATGCTTCAGTGAACTACTGTATTGTACTCAACACAAAACTATAAACTATTTGCTCTCTAGAATAAAACTAGAGAAAAAGGAGGATTGCACCTACCTTGGCTTTAAGGAAAATTAGAGCAACTTATTTGCTGATTAAAATAATACAGCTTTGCTTTCATGAGCTTCAGGGAGAAAGGGGTTGGGGGAAGCATTCCTTGGATGATAGCTTATTCCCTAGAAACTACTTGGAAGACATTGGGTGGCCTAATCCTTTAAAAACTTGCTAATGTCAGCCAGGCGTGCTGGTGCACGCCTTCAATCCTAGCACTTCGGAGGCAGAGGCAGGCGGATCTTTGTGAGTTCAAGGCCAGACTGGTCTACACAGTGAGTTCCAGGACAGCTGGGGCTACAGGGAGACCCTGTCTCAAAAAGACAAAAAAAAACAAAAAACAAAAAACTTGCTAATGTCTTGAATCCTAACATACATACAACAGTATTGTTGGTTGGTTCCACTTGGCACTTTGGGAAATTTTTCTCCTTAACACCAAGAAGAATGTCAAAAAAAGGTAATCTCGTTTGTTCAAAAAAGTATTAATAAGCAAACAGTTAAGATTCAAAATCCCCAAAGGAAATAAACATTTGATGTTAAATAACAAGGGGGAAGTTTCACTTCTTCCTACAGAGTCTTATGTTTCCTACCCTGGCCCTGAACAGAGAGAGCCCTGCCAGCAACATGGTCACGGAGCTGTACATGTGAGAAAATTTGTGAATGAAGATACTTTCCCAAACACGACTTCAATAAAGTCTTTAGGGAAAACTTCAAAGTCAACTGTATAACAGCAAAGATTATGTTGTACCATGCAATCCTGAATAGAAACACTTTTCCCTGCCTTTCCTTTTACCAGACATTTCAGAACTTTACTTCCTGAATCCAGAAACAAAAGCATTACTTGTGTTTCTTTTTCTTTTTGTCTTTTTGAGACAGGGTCTCCCTGTAGCCCAGCTGGCCTGGAACTCATTATGTAGACCAGGCTGGCCTTGAACTCAGAGATATCCACCTGCTTCTGCCTCCTGAGTGCTAAGATTAAAGGTGTGTGCCACCATGCCTGGCTTCTTTTTCTTTTTTTTTAATTTACCGTGTAAGAGATGGGGGTGGGGGAGGGGATACTGCATATGAAGGTCAGAGAACAATTGGGAGTCAGTTCTCTCCTTCCGCTATAGATGTAGGTTCCAGGGATCCAACTCAGGTCATCAGGATTGAATGCCCAATGTTGGGTTTTTTTTTTTTTTTTTTTGGTCTTTTCGAGACAGGGTCTCCCTGTAGCCCCAGCTGGCCTGGAACTCACTCTGTAGACCAGGCTGGCTTTGAACTCACAAAGATCCGCCTGCCTCTGCCTCCTGAGTGCTAGGATTAAAGGCATGCGCCACCACGCCCGGCAGAATGCCCAATGTTTTTATCCACTAGGCCATCTTGCCTGCCTTACTTTCAGTCACTAAAGTATATCAGTGTTCTCAACTGTCTTTGAATGAGCACCAATTGGTGGGGGTGGAAGAAACGGAGTGATACTGAATACGAACTCTGGCAGCATGGCTGTAACTTCCCAGATTCTAAATTAAGTTTCCCTGCCCTGGCATTCTTGAATACAAAGGCCAAAAGGTAGAGATCAAACAATATTCCTGGAAATAATAATTAGGGAAAGAAAGAAAAAACTAATAAGATGTTCCAGTTGTGGTTTGATGATATCAGAACTTCTGACAGTTTGTCTGACTGCCACAGATGACAATCCTCTGTTTCCATTGTCGTCACTAAAGGGAAGCGAACAAGCACTGCTCCTGACTTTCACATTCAGAGATAGAAATAAGACAGAAGTGGATACAGCCAGTAACAGGCTGGAAGTGCCATGGATGGGTATGCTGGTTAATCTGGATTCAGAATTACCTAGGAGGACATACCTCTGTGTGTATCTGACAGCACTGCCAGAGAGTTTTAACTGAAGACCCACCCTGAATGCACAAGGCAGTATCCTCCAGGCAGGGGTCCCACACTGCCTCCATTGAGTTGCTTCCTGTCAGATACTTGATCACAGCAATAAGTAACTAATACAGTGGGTGACCCGTAAATATATAGCACTATGGTCCAGGGACCCCAGGCATACCAGACAGGATGAGCAAAGCCCTCTTCTCTGATGATCAAAGGCTTTATGAGTACATACAAAAGTTATAACTCCAGCCGGGCGTGGTGGCACACACCTTTAATCCTAGCATTTGGGAGGCAGAGGCAGGCGGATCTTTGTGAGTTCAAGGCCAGCCTGGTCTACAGAGTGAGTTCCAGGACAGCTGGAGCTACAGGGAGACCCTGTCTCTAAAAGGACAAAAAAAAAAAAAAAAAAAAAAAAGTTATAATTCCATGTATCTTTATTAACCTGATATAGCTACTCAAATGTTGAAATTTTAATTGTATATTAACTGTAGTAAGAGATGGCGCCAGGCGTGGTGGTTTATGTTTTTCATCTCAGCGCTTGGGAGGCAGAGGCAGGTGGATCTCTGAGTTCCAGGCCAGCTGGGACTAAAGGGAAACCCTGTCTCAAACAAACAAACAAAAAAAAAAGAATGGCTCCATTCAGAATTCTATCTTCGGTGAAACCAAATTTTCCAACTAGCTATTTGATTTTGAGTTAAATTTTACTTTTATTATTATTGTTATTATTGTTTCATACTTACAATGCAGCCAAGGATGATTATCTTGAACTCTCATCCTCCTGCCTCCATGTCCCATGTGCTGGGACTATAGGCTTGTGCTACCGTGTCTGGTTTTAAAACTAAATTAGGGGGCTGAAGGGATGGCTCAGTGAGTAAAGGGTGCTGACTGCTCTTGCAGAGGACCCAGGTTCGATTCCAGCACCCACATGGTGGCCAAGAACATCTTTAAGCCAGGCATGTGCCACCATGCCTTTAATCCTAGCACTGGGGAGGCAGAGGCAGGCGGATCTCTGTGAGTTCAAGGCCAGCCTGGTCTACAGAGTGAGTTCCAGGCCAGCTGGGACCATAGGGAGACCCTGTCTCAAAAAAAAAAAAAAAAAAAGTTTCTTTCGTCAGGTATAGTGACACATGGCTTTAATCCCAGCAGAGGCAGGTGTATCTCTGTGAGTTCAAGGCCAGCTTGATCTACATAGTGAGTTCCATGTCAGCTGGGACTACAAGGAGACCCTGTTTCAAAAAGAAAAACAATAACAACAAAAAACAAATCAAGAAAAAATAAATAAAAATTTAAAAATAAAAATAAATTAATTTCCTTTTTTTTGAGATAGGGCCTCCTTGTAGTCCCAGCTGGTCAGGAACTTGCTATGTAAACCAGGATGGCCTTGAAGTCACAGATATCTGCCTGCCTCTGCCTCCCAAGTGCTGGTATTAAAGATGTGCACCACCACATCTGGATAAAACGAAATTTCTAATAAGGAATTTCATTGTAACTTATAAATTATTCTGAAATTAATATAAATATCTACTTATCAGTTATTCTGCATGACTAACCTATGACTAATTGAGTAAGTCAAACTCGAGCATTCTGGTAAAAATAAATTAACTTAAACAAGTAATTTTATTTCTAGGACACCTCTATTTAAAAGTTTTCTACATCGGCCGGGCAGGTGGCGCACGCCTTAAATCCTAGCAATTGGGAGGCAGGGGCAGGCGGATCTTTGTGAGTTCAAGGCCAGCCTGGTCTACAGAGTGAGTTCCACGACAGCTGGGACTACAGGGAGACCCTGTCTCGAAAAGACCAAAAAAAATAAAATAAAATAAAATAAAAGTTTTCTACAATCTAAGCCAAACTTGCAGTGATTTTACTTTATGGACCTAAATGAATACCTTGCACTCTGAATACTTACCTTTAGACGTTCAATGGCTTCTTCGCCTCCAGGTGTAGACATGATCCTCTCTTGAATACTGGTCACAGATGTTAAGCCCACCTGACTACTAAGTGAGCAGGAAGATGGAGATGAAGTAAGGGACCCCATGGATGCTGTGGAAAAATTGCCAGGGCGTTGATTCTCAGAGGCTAGCAAGTACCTATGCTTATTGTTCTGAAAATCTTTCAGATCTGGGAGAAAGAAAGAAGGGAAGATAGAAAAAGAAAGGGCAAGGAACAGAGGAAGAAAAAAAGACAGGAAGGAATACCAGTGTAAGAAAGGACAGTATCAAAGCGCCAAGACAAAGACACGCTATAATAAAAAGATAAGGTATAAAATTGTTCTAGATGGCAGTTCTAAAACATGTCTCCCTTTAATATTTGATTCTAGGTGGTAAAAATCACTTCTGAATTTAGAAACAAAAGAATTCCAATATGGGAGGTGCAACCAGAGCTTTAAATGCACTCTTCGTAAACAGGCAACTATAGTCCTTTTATTATTATTAATATTATTATTATTATTATTATTACAAATCTACAATTCCTTTCAGATTTACCCTATTTTAAAATTCTAATAGTTAATAACAGAAATGAGGAGGGGAAAGCAATCACTTATTTATGAATAATACTTCACCCTACATTGGGCTGGCCCAGTGTTTCATAGAATTAAGATAAAATTTTTAAAGAAATGTTAACTCTGAGCACTTAGTAGTAGCTTTTTTTGTTTATCTGTATGGTCTTTTTGAGACAGGGTCTCCCTATAGCCCCAGCTGGCCTGAACTCTCTATGTAGACCAGGCTGGCCTTGAATTCACAGAGATCTGCCTCCCTTTGCCTCCCCAGTGCTGGGATTAAAGGCGTGGGCCACCACATCCAGCCCTAAGTAGTAATTTTTGTACATCAACGTTTTAATATGCCCCCAAAATGTTTTAAATGTCTTATAAAAAAGTAATTATAGAAGTGAAGAGTAATTTTGAGCAAGTATAAGAACTTAGTAGTGAATGGTTGTTTCAACATGGAAGGAAAAAGCAGTGAATTAGCAAATTTTGATATGCTTTCCATTTATCAATTACAGCAAATAAAAATTAAAACTAATCAATAATTTTGGGGGCTGGAGAGATGGTTCAGTGGTTAGAGTACCGAATGCTCTTGCAGAGGAGCTGGGTTCGATTCCCAGCACCCACATGGCAGCTAAAAACCGTCTTTAAGCGGGTTTGGTGGTGCATGACTTTAATCCTAGCACTCAGGAGGCAGAGGCAGATGGATCTTTGTGAGTTCAAGGCCAGCCTGGTCTACAGGCTAGCTGGGGGTATAGGGAGACCCTGTCTCAAAAAAAAAAAACCTAATTGATAATTTAAGTACTATCTTTCTGTGCTTAACAGTACAATCATTAGATCAGTGGTAAGCCTGTTTCCTAGTATGATACAAAAGTTTTTAAGTCATTGCTTTCACTTAGTAAGGTATACAATACAACTGTAAAGTATGCTCTTAAACTGGGGTTCAGTAAAAAGTTCATCAATAATAAAATTCACTAATATGTTTTTTTTTCCTTTATTAATCATCCTTTTCAAATGAACACTAGAGAAAAATCAGGTATTGACACATTTCTGTTTTTCTTCTGTTTTGAGACAGGGTCTCACATACTTCAGATTGGCCTCAAACTTGTTTTGTAAGGGAGGATGACCTTAAACATCTAACATTCTACCTATAGCAGGGCTGGGATTACGAGAATGTGCAACTATACTGAGTTACAATCCTATGTTAAAATTAGCCCATTAAAACAATTTTTTAAGCTAGGCATGGTGATACACGTTTTTAGTTCCAGCACTCAGGAGGCAGAAGCAGAGGTAGGCAGATCTTTGTGAGACTGAGGTCACTGTGGTATACATAATGAGTTCTAGGCCAGCTGGGGTGATAGGGAGACTATCTCAAACAGACACACAAAAAAATTATTAGACCAGGAGTTGCGGCACATGCTTTCAATCCCAGCACTTGGGAGGGAGAGCAGGAGGACCTCTGTGAGTTTAAGGCCAGGTCTACATAGCAAGTTCCAGGCCAACTAGTACTATAGGTGAATAAAATAATTCACTCTCTGGGTCCTACTCATCTTTACTAATTAATGAAAGACGGTTCCTGAAGCTCCTTTTTTAAAGCCTGTGGTAGTTGCTTTATGACAGTTTTGTTGTGTTGGTTTTTTTTTTGGGGGGGGGTCTTTTCGAGACAGGGTCTCCCTGTAGCCCCAGAGCCCCAGCTGTCCTGGCTCTGTAGACCAGGCTGGCCTTGAACTCACAAAGATCCGCCTGCCTCTACCTCCCAAGTGCTAGGATTAAAGGCGTACGCCACCACGCCCAGCAGCTTTATGACAGTTTGAAAACTACCATCTGCAAATATAGAACATGGGGAAACAAGCAAGGAAGCATGTTTTAGAAGGAGAATAGGAATTGGAGCAAAGAATTAACCATCAGGCGATGGCAGCGAGGTGGGAAAGAGCCAAATGAATGGAGATTAGAAGGTCCTGTAGACACATGCAAACCCTAACATGAATTAAAAGAAATATTAAAAGAAAAATCCAAAGGGAAACTGAGAAGTAGTCAGGGCTGCTCTCTTTTATGGATACGGGATTAACTTAAGTCATGCATGGTTTTCAGGAAATGCACAGCTGCTCACAGAGGAGATAGGCAACAAGCCAGCCACAGCACCTTGAGCACAAAAGCAAAAACAAGAAGGCATTTTTTTCCACAGCAATATTGTTCAGCTTTGGAAATCTCAGACAGAGCAGTTCCAGTCCAAGAACCATGTGTGTATTTGAACAGTCTAGGTTCTTCAAGACTTAACTCATCACAGTAACTAGTACTATGTTGGGTTTTCCTATGAATTTCCTCATCAGATGTCTTACTACAAAGAAATGAATCAGTAACAATTAAAAAAAAAATCAATCCACAAAGTGAGATCTAGCATATCTTTTAAGATAACAATTCCTTGATGAATTATCTTTAAAGCATAACCAACTGTTTCTTTCTCTATGGAGAAAATGAGTTGTGATTGTATCTTCATTTAAATCATATACTTTAGATATTTCAATTTTAAATTTTAAATTCATAATTTATGACAAGGGGGAAAATGTTTATCTAGTGATTAAGTAAGGTAAGGCTCAATAAATGCAGAAAACTAATGGAAGATAAGCATAGGTGAGTGCTAACCCAATATACAGACCTCTTACAGACAATTTTGCTAACTGGAAATGATTTTTCTTAATTATACAAATGGTTATATATACACAATACTAATTCAAAAAGTGTTTTCCCATTAAATAATCAGACCATAAAAGGGAACAATTTAAGAAGAAAAATCTGTTGTAGTAATGATTAAAAGCAAGAGCTCTGAATTAACCTGCCTAACCTGACCACAAGACATCTCAGGAAACAAATGACTCCAGGCAATGGTATGATGAGGATAAAGTAACTCACTGCCAATGACAGAATTAAAAGAGATAATGTGTTTAAGGTGTCCAGAATAGGGCCAACTATTTACAAACACTCAATAAATGTGGGCTACTATCAATCACTAGCCTTATCAACCACGGACTTTTAATTTGATTTAATTACATGGGGGATAATTGAAGCATGGAAGACTCAAGAATTCTTAAGCCTCTCAACTTCAGTCAAGGCACAAACTGAAATTCATCAAAGGTCACTTTGCTAAATGAAGGACAAAATCAAAAGAATTGATTTTTATATCACTCTGTCTGGGATTTCCCTATTAGGACTGCTGGCATGCAAAGCTCATTTTAAGCTGATCCAGCAAAGGTAGATTAGCAAGGCAGTGTACTGGAAATAACCAATACATGATATACACACATTTGCCTCCACTTCCAGAGTAATCATCAATCAATGGATCAACTACAGGTAAGCAGGAGGGAAAATACAAGAAGAGTCAAAGTTCAGATTCAGTAGTGACAGAGAGTGGGAACAGAGCAGTATTTGGCATTTGGAAGATGAAAATTTAGAATATATTATTTTCACAAACTGTATCCAGACTCTAATCAATAAGAGCTAAGTTGGAAGAGGGCTTGAAAAAATCTGTTAGAATGTTAAAGGATATAATATTTATCTTACATTAAAAAATAAGATATGCTTATTAAGGAAACTCATTCTATCTGAATAATCTATTTCATTCACTTATGAGAACGTTTTTTATAGTGCTTGTTGGGGAATAAAACCAGGCCTTGCACATGCTAGGCAGACACTATAAAAATGATCAGTACTATTAACCACAACTTAAAAGAAATTTGATTAGACACTACATAGACAAATGACTGAATATTTTTTAAAGCATGCACTATAAAAGAACACTGTGTAACAGTACTTTCTAAAAGTCTAGTTTTTGACTGCATTTAGAATTTTCTCCATTATTTATTCATAAGTAACAGCATCATTCAAAGGTGAATTTTACCAGAAAGTAGACTTAAATGGTGGGGTTCTTACCTATACTACAGTAATCCAAAAGCTTCCAAGTAACATTTTTATGAAGTTATTAATTTTTTAGAATAAATTTAACATTAAAACAACAACAATAAAACTTATTAGAAACCTGGGCAGACTGCACATAAAGGAATTCTGAAACAAGCACACTGGCCTTTTTAAGAAGATAAGTTATCTAAAAGCCATTTTTTTTTTTACTACCATTTAGTTTCATTAAGTTCTTAAAAAATCTGAAGGGGGGGCTGGAGAGATGGCTCAGTGGTTAACGGCACCGACTTCTCTTGCAGAGGACCCAGGTTCAATTCCCAGCAGCCACATGGCGGATAAAAACCGTCTTTTTAGCCAGGTGTGGTGGCACATGCCTTTAATCACAGCACTCAGGAGGCAGAGGCAGGAAGTTCTCTGTGAGTTCAAGGTCAGCCTGGTCTACAGGACTAGTTCCAGGCTAGCTAGGGCTACAGGGAGACCCTGTCTCAAAAACACCAAATAAAAAAAAATCTGTTACAGCCAGGCATGGTGGTGCACGCCTTTAATCCTAGCACTCAGGAGGCAGAAGCAGGCAGATCTTGTGAGTTCAAGGCCAGCCTGGTCTACAGAACAAGTTCCAGAACACTTGGGGCTACAGGGAGACCCTATCTTGAAAAGACAAAAAAAAAAAATTCTATTATAGCCAGGTGTGATGATGCCCACCTTTAATTCCAGCACTTGGGAGGCAGAGGCAGGTGGATCTCTGAGTTCAAGGCCAGCCTGGTCTACATAGTGAGTTCAAGGCCAGCTGGAGCTACAGGGAACTCCTGTCTCAAAAAGACCAAAAAAAGTATTCTATTAGTGAATATTCTGTTGGTATTTTTTTTTTTTTTTGGTCTTTTTAAGACAGGGTCTCTCTTTAGTCCCAGCTAGCCTGAAGCTCATATAGTGCTGGGATTAAATGTGTGTACTACCATGCCTGGCTCTGTTGGTAATTTTTTTTTTCTTATGTGTATGAATGTACTGTCTACATGTAGGTTTGTGTGCCTGTGCCATGCAATGCCACAGAGGTCAGAGAGAGTGTCAGATTCCCCTGGAACTGGAGTTAAAGATGGATCCTAGCCGCTATGTGGGTGCTGGGAATCAAACCTGGGTCCTCTGCAAGAGCAGCCAGTGCACTTAACTGCTGAGTCATCTCTCCAGCTCTACAATTTTAGTTCTCTCGGTTAAAAAATACCAGTGCCGGTCTACAACAGTGATTTGCAATGGTGCAACTATTTTTTTTTTTTCTTATGTGTATGAATGTACTGTCTACATGTAGGTTTGTGTGCCTGTGCCATGCAATGCCACAGAGGTCAGAGAGAGTGTCAGATTCCCCTGGAACTGGAGTTAAAGATGGATCCTAGCCGCTATGTGGGTGCTGGGAATCAAACCTGGGTCCTCTGCAAGAACAGCCAGTGCTCTTAACCACTAGGCCATCTCCAGCCAGTTGGTAAATTTTTTTCTATTTTTTTCCCTTTATCCACAAAACTGTAAAGAAACTATGTCATAAAAAGTCTGTTCAAGGGGCTGGAGAGATGGCCTAGTGGTTAAGAGCAACGACCGCTCTTACAGAGGACCCAGGTTCGATCCCCAGCACCTACATGGCGGCCAAGAACCATCTGAAACTCCAGTTCCAGCAGAACTCCAGTTCCAGGGGAATCGGAGACCCTCTTCTGACCTCCGCGGCATTGCACGACACGGATGCACAAACTTGCATACAGTCAATACATTTATACACATACAAAAATAAATAAAATAAAATAATTTTTTTTAAATCTTTTTACCCTGTTATGACAATCTTAACAGCACAAAAAAACATATGGTGCAACAAAACTATTTAGGTACAGAACAAAGGAGAATACCTTAGAGTGCTCAAAGTTTCATCATAGTTGATATCTGCTGGGCTCAAAGCAGCAACCATTGCTGTCCGAGAATTGCCACCTAAGAAAATGAATTACAAATATCTCAAATTATACACATTTTAGAGAGAATTTTGCTGACAGCAAAATCTCAGACCATAACATTGAATTAAAAGCCAAACTGAGTGAAAAGAGCTACACAGGAGGGATCTCTATACCAGATTTTAAACTATACTACAGGGCTATAGTCATAAAAACAGCCTGGTACTGGCACAAAAACAGACCTGTTGACCAATGGAACAAAACCAAAGATCTAAACCTGAGGACATACAATTTCAGCCATCTCATATTTGACAAGGGGGCCAAGAAGACACAATGGAGAAAAGACAGCATCTTCAGCAAGTGGTGTTGGCAAAACTGGATCACCACTTGTAGAAGAATGAAATTAAACCCCTACCTCTCACCCTGTACAAAAGTCAACTCCACATGGATTAAAGACCTCAACGTGAAACCCCAAACTCTGAAGATGATAGAAGAAAAAGTTGGCAGCAGACTACAAGACATAGGCATAGGAAAAGACTTCCTAAATCAGACAGNACGAAGATTTTGGTTGACCAAGATAAGCATAGGTGAGTGCTAACCCAATATACAGACCTCTTACAGACAATTTTCATGCATGAAACTGGAAATGACTTTTTCTTAATGTCATATTCAAATTACAAAAGTGCTGCCCCTTATATATAACTAGCAAACCCTTAATTCAAACAATGTGTGTAGGTTCCATTAAATTAATCAGACCATAAAAGGGAACAATTTAAGAAGAAAAATCTGTTGTAGTAATGATTAAAAGCAAGAGCTCTGTAAGCCTAACTGACCACCTCAGCCAAGCCCATCGAACAATGATCCAGCTTGACGTGCCAACTCTTTATAGGAAACAAATACTCAATGGAGAACACAAATGCTCAGAGAATGGTATAGATGAGGATAAGGTTAATCAGCTGTCCAATGACAGAATTACATTAGAGATAAGTGTTAATGTACCGAAGGGCCAACTATATTACAAACACATCAATATATACATGTGGCGGCTACATCAATCACTAGCCTTATCAACCACGGACTTTTAATTTGATTTAATTACATGGGGGATAATTGAAGCATGGAAGACTCAAGAATTCTTAAAGCCTCTCAATTAGCAAGGCACAAAAAACTGAAATTCATCAAAAGGTCACTTTGCTAAATTGAAAGACCAAAATTCAAAAGAATTGAATTTTTCTTATATCACTCTGTTCTGGCGATTCTCCTAATTAGGACTTGCATTGGCCTACATCTCAAAGCTCATTTTTAAGCTGACAGCAAAGGTAGATTAGCAAGGCAGTTGTACTGGAAATAACCAATACATGAATAATACCACATTTGCCCTCCACCTTCCAGAGTAATCAGTCAAATCAATGGATAGACTACAGGTAAGGCAGAGGAGGAGGGAAAATACAAGAAGAGTCAAAGTTCAGATTCAGTAGTGACAGAGAGTGGGAACAGAGCAGTATTTGGCATTTGGAAGATGAAAATTATAGAATATATTATTTTCACAAACTTATCCAGACTCTAATCAAAAAAGCTAAGTTGGAAGAGGGCTTGAAAAATCTGTAGAATGTTAAAGGAAATATAATATTTATACTGTACATTTAAAAATAAGATATGCTTATTAAGGAAACTCATTCTATCTGAATAATCTATTTCATTAACTTATGGGACAACGTTTTTTATAGTGCTTGGTTGGGGAATAAAACCGGCCGCAACTGGCTAGGCAACACTATAAAAATGATCAGTACTATTAACCACAACTTAAAAGAAATTTGATTAGACACTACATAGACAACATGATCGAAATATTTTTTTAAAGCATGCACTATAAAAAGAACACTGTGTAACAATCAGTACTTTCCTTAAAAGTCTAGTTTTTGACTGCTATTTTAGAATTTTCGTCCAATTTAATTCATAAGTTAACGCAGTCATTCAAAGGTGAATTTTACCAGAAAGTAGACTTAAATGGTGGGGTTCTTACCTATACTACAGTAATCCAAAAGCTTCCAAGTAACAATTTTTTGAAGTTATTAATTTTCTTAGAATAAATCTTAACATTAAACAAAACACAATGAAGAAATATTAAAAACCTGGGGCAGACTGCACATAAAAGGAATTCTGAAACAAGCACACTGGCCTTTTTAAGAAGATAAGTTATCTAAAAGCCATTTTTTTTTTTATATTTAGTTTCATTTTTTTTTTTTAAGTTCTTAAAAAAATCTGAAGGGGGGGCCTGGGATGAGATGGCCTCAGTGAGGTTAACCGGCACCGACTTTTCTCTTGCAGAGGACCCGGTTACAATTCCCAAGCCACCATGCAAAAAAAACCTAATTAAAAAAAGTTTCAGGTCATTCGTACGCTGTCAGAGGGTCGCTAAGATTAAAGCTGCGCACAGTGCCTATTGTAATCACAGCCACTTCAGGAGGCAGAGCAAGGAAGTCTCTGTGAGTTCAAGGTCAGCCTGGTCTACAGCGACTAGTCCAGAGCTGTCATGGGCTACAGGGAGACCCTTGTCTCAAAAACACCAATTAAATTAAATAAATAAATAAATAAATAAATTAATAAATAAATTAGATAGATAAAATAAATCTAAGGGGAAAGATTTAAGCATTTGCAACTGACTTCTTTATTTACTTATATCAAAATTCCCCCAGCCCCTGGCGGGCCCGAGGAGGTTTTCCTTCAATCCGGTGTCCACTTCCTTTCCTTTTAATTCTCGAACCAGTTTGGCATTGGGGTCTTCATTGATAACAGCATTTGCATATTATTGTTTTCGATCTCTAACATTAAAAGCCTTACTGATCTCAGGGTTTGCATAGTATATATTGCTATCGATATAGAATAAATAAATTACTGGCCACCATCAACAAAGTCTAGAAGATCAAAGAACTAGCATTAAGTATTTCAGTGTTTGTTCTATCAATTCTTAAACGAACATTCTGGATATTTAGACATTTTAGGACCCTTGATAATCTTTATATGAGGCTTTCCTAGCACTCATATGGAGCTCGATGACCCCACAGAAAAAAAGTGTTCAGGCCTCCGCGAACAGTTAGACCAATATAATATGCTGGCCAAGATCCATGCTACACAGAAATAAATGACAACAACAACAAAGAGGATTCACGAACCAGTTTATTTCAACCTACATAATATGTTGTTCTTTGCTTGGGATTTTTTAAAAAACCTTTTATAAAAATTAAAAAAAAAAAAAACTTTTATGCCAGGTTGTGGTGGCCCACTACTTATTATCCCAGCACTCGGAGGCAAGAGGCAGGCGGATCCTTTGTGAGATCAAGGCCCAGCTCTGGGATCTACATAGCAAGTTCCAGGACAGCTGGCAGCTACAGGGAGACCCTTATCCGAAAAGACCAAAAAAAAAAAAAAAATCGTTTACAGCCAGGCATGGTGGTGCACGCCTTAATTCCTAGCACTCAGGAGGCAGAAAGCCAGGCAGATCTTGTGAGTTTCAAGGCCGCTGGTCTACCAGAACAAGTTCCAGAACACTTGGGCTACGAGAGAGGACCCTAGTCTTGAAAAGGACAAAAAAAAAAAAAATATTATTTAGCCAGGGTGTGATGATGCCCCACCTTTTAATTCCAGCACTTGGAGCAGCGAGGCAGGTGGATCTCTGAGTTCAAAGGCCAGCTTCTCAGTACATAGTAGAGTCAAGGCCAGCTGGAGCTACAGGGAGACTGCCTGTCTCAAAAAGACCAAAAAAAGTATTTATTACTGAATTTATTTGTTGGTAATATAAAATTTTTTTTTTTTTGGTCTTTTTTGAAACAGGGTGCTCTCTTTTAAAGTCCCAGCTAGCCTAAGCTCATATAGTCTGGGATTAAATTGTGCTAGCTACCCCGATCCTGGCTCTGTTGCGTAATTTTTTTTTGCTGAATGTGAGATGTACTTTGTATACTATGTGAGGTTTGTGTGTGCCGATGTGTCCATGCAATGCCACCAGGACGGCAGCAAAAGAGTGTCATAAGTCTCCCTCGGAACTGGAGGTAAAGAGGATCCTAGCCGCTATAGTGGGCTGGATATCAAACCGGTCCTCTCTGCCCGAAGAAAAGCCAGGCTCTTATTACCACTAGGCCATCTCCAGCCAGTTGCGTTAAATTTTTTTCTTATTCTTTCCCTTTATCCACCAAATAACTGTTAAAGAAACTATGTCAATAAAAAAAGTCTGTCTCAAGGGGCTGGGAGAGATGGCCTTAGTGTGGTTAAAGCAACGACCGTCTTACAGAGGACCCAGGTCGATCCCCACACCTACATGGCGGCCAAGAACCATCTGAAACTCCAGATTCAGCAAGAAACTCCAGTTCCCAGGGGAAATCGGAGACCCTCTTTCTGACCTCCGCAGCAATTGCACGACACATGCCCACAAACTTGCATAGCTCACATTAAATTAACAAAACAAAAAAAAAAAAAAAATAAATAAAATAAAATAATTTTTTCTTAAATCTTTTACCTGCTTATTGACAATCTAACAGCACAAAAAAAACATATGGTGCAAACAAAACTATTTAGGTACAGAACAAAGGAAAGGAATACCTTTAGAGTGCTCAAAGTTTATCATAGTTGATATCTGCTGGGCTCAAAGCAGCACCATTGCTCCGGAGAATGCCACCTAAGAAAATGGAATACAAAATTATCTCAAATTATACCATTTTAGAGAGAATTTGCTGACAGCAAAATCTCAGACATAACATTTGATTAAAAGCCCAAACTTGAGTGAAAAATGCTACACAGAGGATTTCTATACCAGAATTTAAACTATTACTACAGGCTATAGTCATAAAAAACAGCCTGCGGTTACTGCGCACAAAACAAACCTGTGACCAATGGTTTCGAAACAAGAACCCCAAAGTCTAAACCTGAGGACATATACCCCAATTTCAAGCCATCTTCATATTTGACAAGGGGGCCAAGAAGACACAATGAGAAAAGACAGCATCTTCAGCAATGGAGATATTGTGGCAAAACTGGATCACCAGCTTGCTAGAAGAATGAAATTAAACCCCTACCTCTCACCCTGTACAAAAGTCAACTCCACATGGATATAAAGACCTCAACGTGAAAGCCCCAAACTTCTGAAGATGATAGAAGAAAAAGTTGCCAGCAGACTACAAGAGCATAGGCTAGGAAAAGACTTCCTAAAATCAGACAGCAGCTGCACACAAGAATTAAGGTCGACAATTTGACAAATGGGACCTCATCAAACTCAAGAAGCTTCTGTTACATCAAAAGAAACGAATCAAGGAAGTGACAAGCGGAAATCGCCACGAGTGGAAGGACAACCTTCACACAGATACCATCTGACAAAGCATTGGATTTCCAGAATATATAAACTACTCAAAAAACAAACGAAACAGCCAAGAAAACAAATGAACCGCTCAATAGATGGAGCAAAAACTGAACATAGACTTCACAAGGATGGGAAATTAGAGACTGACTCTGAGAAACACCTTCAAGAACTGCCTCAACATCACTATCTTAAGGAAATGCAAAGTGATAAAACCACTTTTAAGATATCATCTTTACTCCAATAAGACTGGCCTAGGATCAGAAAACAATAATGAATACACAAGTGCTGGAAGAGGTTGGGCCGGAAAGGGGGAACACTCATCCACTGCTGGTCCGGGAAAGAGTAAACTCATACAGCCCACTATTGGAAACGCAGTGTGCGGAGAACCCTTGAGTAAGACTGGCACCATGAACTTGCCACCCAACCAAACCATACCACTCCTAGGCATTGTAGCCCTCAAGACTTACGCCACCACAGGATACATGCCCAAACGCCAATGCTTTATTGCAAGCTCTCTCTTCACGAATAGCACAGGGACGCTGGAACCAACCCCCTAAATTGGCCCCTCAACCCTGACGAGTGGATATGAGAAAATGTGTACATCTACAACATGGCACGTTTTGTCCTAAGCGCATGTTAAGAGAAAAGACGACATCGGCTGGAAGAGATGTGCCTAGCGGTTTAAGAGTGCATACCGCTCTACAGAGGACCCGGGTTCGACCCCAGCACCCACATGGCGGCTAGAGCCGTCTGAAACTCCAATGTTCAGGAGGAACTCCAGTCCAAGGGAATCCGAGGACTCTCTGTTCTGACCTCCGCGCATGCACGACACGGTGACCAAGAACCATGACATGCAGATCAGTACATTGGATAACCATACAGGAATATAACTAAAAAATTTAACCAAAAAAAAAAAAAAAACAAGAGAAAGATGACATCACGAGCTTTGCAGAAAATGGCTAGAGCTACAGGAATCATGCTGAGTGAAGTAACACAGTCCCAGAGAAAACAAACGACTAATGTATCCCTCATCTGTGGATGCTAGTGCCAATTACCCCAATTGTAAGTATTTCTGTGTATAGGCCCCCTGCAGCTTTTGTCGCAAAGCAGTTGGGCATTACGCATTTTGGAAACAACAACAACAACAGAAAAGACTGCATCAAAGAACTGACTGAAACATGAACTTCTGCTCAAAACAGTCAATTCCCCATGGAAAATATGAGAATACTAAGAGATGGAAAGCATGTTGGCAGAATGCATGAGCTCTGGCGGTGGTGGGGAATGAGCAGGAACACGGTTCTAGATTTTGTAAAATAAATAAATAAAAAATAAACTTTATGTGAAAAAAAAAAAAAAGGCAAAACAATGGGGCTGGAGAGATGGCTCAGGTTAAGAGCACCGACTGCTCTTGCAGAGGACCCAGGTTTGATTCCCAGCACCCACATGGCAGCTAAGAACCATCTTTAAGCCTGACATGGTGATACATAACTTTAATCCCAGCACTCCAGAGGCAGAGGCATGGGGATCTCTGTGAATTCAAGGCCAGCCTGGTCTGCAGAATGAGATCCAGGCTAGCTGGGACTTAAAAGGAGAACCTGTCTTGAAAAATACATAAAATAATAATAATAAATAATAATAATCATCAACATCATCGATCATCATTCATCATCATCATAGGCAGCCTGAGCCGGTAGCACACACGCCTTAATCCCAGCATTTGGGAGGCAGAAGCAGAAGAGCTCACTGTGAGTTCAAAGACCAGCCTTGCTACATAGTGAGTCCAGGCTAGCTGGGATTAAAGGTAATTACGTCTCAAAAAAGATTAAAAAAAAAAAAAAAAAGAAAGAAGAAAAGAAAAGATAACTATAGGAGGCTGGAGAGGAGCTACCGGCAATATCAAGTGGCGAGGTTTAAGACTAGATTCAGTTCCAGCACCCACATTGGCAGCTAACAACTGTCCATAACTCCAGCTTCCAGAGGAATCTAACGCCCTCTTCTGAACTCTTTGGCATTGCACCAATATGGATCAGTACTTACATGATGGTAATACACTCAACACATAAATAAGAAAAATAAAAAAAATAATTAACATAAATAAAATAAGGCATGGTAACTTCATCCTTAATCCCAACACTAGGAAAGCAGGAAGGCAGCGTGGAACTTTACAAGTTACAGGCAGCCAGGGCCACATAGAAAGATCTTGACACCAAAGACAAAAAAAAAAAAAAAAAAAAAAAAAAATATTAGATAGCTACAAAGTTCATTTGTACCAGTAGTTAACATACCTAAATTTTCTCGAAGAAGCCAAGTAAGTACAGAATCCCTATAAGGAATAAAATCAGTTTTCTTCTTCTTTTTACTCTATTAAAGAGAAAAGAGTAACTTTAGCAACATTATGGAAAAAAATTCATATGAAAAGCAAACCAAATTAAAATTTCCAAGTAAATCGAATTGTGGAATTCCATAATTGAAATTTACTATTCAAAGTTCAATTCTTGAAAAATTTTTTTTTTGTCTTTTCGAGACGGGGTATCCCTGTAGTCCCAGCTGTCCTGGAACTCACTCTGTAGACCAGGCTGGCCTTGAACTCACAAAGATCTGCCTGCCTCTGCCTCCCGAGTGCTAGGATTAAAGGTGTGCGCCAAAACGCCCGGCCCCAATGAAAATTTTATAACACAAAAAAAATCAAGAGTAGCATAATGAGTTATCATATACTTACTATGTAGCTTCAACCACTATCAACATTTTGCATAATATCTTTTTTAAATTTTATTTACTATTTTATGTGTATGAGTGTACTATCTGCATGTAGGTAGATGCACCCGTGTCATGCAATGCTGTGGAGGTCAGAAGAGGATGTTGGATTTCCTTGGAACTGAAGTTAAAAGCCACCATGTGGGTGCTGGTTATCAATCCCTGGTCCTGTGCAAGAGTTGGTGCTCTTAACCTCTGACCCATCTCTCCAGACCCTGAACTATATCTTATAATTATCCTCAAAAGACTTCCTATAATGCCTGAATCTTTTGAGTTTCAAGCACCATAGCTAAATAGTTCAACAGATATAGAGTGTATAATGATCTTGTCAAAGATAAATGTCTGAAGCGTTTATAGGTGAAATGTGTTTCCTTTAAAATATTAGCATGTATGGGGCTGGAGAGATAGCATAGCAGTTAAGAGCATCAACTGCTCTTGCAGAGGACCGGGATTCGATCCCCAGTACCCACACGGCGGCTAAGACTGTCTGCAATTCCAATTCCAGGAGAACTCCAGTTGCAGGGGAATCCGACGCCATCTTCTGACCTCTGGGGCATTGCATGACACAGGTGCACAAACCTACATGCAGACAGTACATTCATACACATAGAAAAATAAATTTAAAAATTAAGAATATAATATGGGGGCCTGGAGAGATAGCTCAGCAGTTAAGAGCACTGACTGCTCTTGCAGAGGACCTGGGTTTCGATTCCCAGCACCCACATGGTGGCTAAGAGCCATCTTTAACTTCAGTTCCAAGGAAATCCGACACCCTCTTCTGACCTCCGCAGCACTGCACGAGCACGACACAGGTGTACCTACCTACATGCAGACAGTACACTCATACACAAAAGCAGCAAAAAAAAGTATATAATATGGATAGGATATTACAAAAGAGTTTTGTGTTCAGTCTGTCAAAATGTTCTCAGGGGCTGGAGAGATGGCTCAGTGGTTAAGAGTACCAGATGTTCTTATAGAAGACCTGGGTTCAAATCCCAGCACCCGCAAGGCAGCTAACAACTGTCTGTAACTCCATTCCAGGAGATCTAACACCCTCTTCTGTCCTCCTCAGGCACTGCACAATATGGGTGCACTTAAACACACGCAGACATAACATTCATACACATGAAATAAAAATAAAGAAAATGTTTTTTAAAAATGTTCTCTACGTGGGGCTGGAGAGATGACCTAGCAGTTAAGAGCACCGACCGCTCTTACAGAGGACCTGGGTTCGATCCCCAGCACCCACATGGTGGCTGAGAACCGTCTGAAACTCCAATTCCAGGAGAACTCCAGTTCCAGGGGAATCGGACGCCATCTTCTGACCTCTGGGGCATTGCATGACACAGGTGCACAAACCTACATGCAGACAGTACATTCATACACATAGAAAAAATGTTCTCTACGTGGGGCTGGAGAGATGACCTAGCAGTTAAGAGCACCGACCGCTCTTACAGAGGACCTGGGTTCGATCCCCAGCACCCACATGGTGGCTGAGAACCGTCTGAAACTCCAATTCCAGGAGAACTCCAGTTCCAGGGGAATCGACACCCTCTTCTGACCTCCGCGGCATTGCACAACACAGGTGCACAAACTTGCATGCAGATAGTACATTCATACACATACAGAAATAAATAATAATAAAAAAAAAATGTTCTCTACGTGACTCTTCATTACTATAAGATAAAGCCAATAGCACCAACAAAAAAAGGGAGTGTTGAAGCACAGCATGGTGGCCCATGTCTTCAATCTCAGCTCTCAGGAAGCAGAGGCAAGCTCTCTGTGAGTTCAAGGCCAGCCTGGTCTACAGAGCAAGTTCCAGGCCAGCTGGGGCTACAGGGAGACCCTGTCTTGAAAAAAGACCAAAACAACAATAAAACACAAAACAAAAACAAAACAAAACGCAGTGTGCAAATAGAAATTTCATTCTTTCTAAGGAAAAAGCAATGTAAATTTTTTTTTTATTAATTTTATTTATTTCTGTATGTGTACGAATGCACTGCCTGCATGCAAGTCTGTGCACCCGTGTCGTGCAATGCCGCGGAGGTCAGAAGTGGGCGTCGGATTCCCCCGGAGCTGGAGCTCTCCTGGAGTTGGAGTTTCAGACGGCTCTCAGCCGCCATGTGGGTGCTGGGGATCGAACCCGGGTCCTCTGGAAGAGGGGTCGGCGCTCCTAACCGCTAGGCCATCTCTCCAGCCTGCAATGTAAATATTTTGTAGATAATAGCCATTTAATTATCTCCTGGCTTACTGGTATGTTGCTGATGCTTTAAATGAAGTTATTAAGGAGGAGTTAACTGAAAAACATTGATATCCCAGTGGATTTTAGAATTTATTATTGGTATATACTCAACAAAGGACAATCTACCTTTTGCAAAAATACAGGTGTTCAGGTTATATTAAGTGTCTAACCTCAGGGTTGTGGAGGAAGAAAGAGAGCTGGCAAGTAACACTAGAATTCCATCTCTTATCGGTTTGATTCCCAGCACCCACATGGCAGCTAAGAACCATCTTTAACTCCAGTTCCAGGTGAATCCGATGCCCTCTTCTGACCTCCGTGGCATTGCACGACATGGGTGCAACAACCTACATGCAGATAGTACACTGAAGCCTGGCATGGTGGCCGCAAACCTTTAATCCCAGCACTCGATGAAGAGACAGGCAGTTATCTGTGAGTTCAAATTCAAGGCCAGCCTGGTCTACATTGTGAGTTCAGGGACAGCTGGGGCTATAGGGAGACCCTGTGTCAAAAAGATTTTAAAAAAAAAAAAAAAAAGGTTAAATTGATTCTATATCCTTCACTTTATCACTTTGACCAATGACTAGAAGAAATTAATGTTTTAAATTATTAATGAGCAGCTGGGCATGGCAGCTCACACCTTTAGTCACAGCACTCAGGAGATAGAAGCAGGAACTCTGTGACTTCAAGGCCAGCCTAGTCTACAAAGCAAGTTCCAAGACAGCTAAGGATACAGGGAGACCCTGTCTCAGAAAGAAAGACATACATACATACATACATACATACATACATACATACATACATACATAAATAAATGGCATTCACAGTGGGAAACAAGATAACATAAGGTTAATATATATACACAGACTTTCAAGAAATTAGCTATGGTTTAGAGTAGGATGCTAAAGAAATTTAACTTATTGCTCTTTTGAGTGGTTTACAGACCTATTAAGAGATGCTCTTACAGATCACTGAAACAAACATAAGATGACAGACATAAAAGCTTCCTCAAATTTCTCTCTGTTCCTTTGTTCTTTTTTTTTTTGGGGGGGGGTCATGCCCAGCTTATTCCTTTATTCTTAATTCCTTCTCCAAAGTACTCTACCTTCCTAAATTAATTCTGCTATGAAGTCTCTTGATTCATGATCATCCAAACAATCATTCTAAATTCCAGAGCCAGAAAAGAAATGACAACAAATTTCAAAGGTTCCATTCTAATTTATACCCTATTTATCCTATAAGAAAACTAACCATAAAAGTTGAGAATTAGGGGCTGGAGAGATGGCCTAGCGGTTAAGAGCACCGACCGCTCTTACAGAGGACCCGGGTTCGATCCCCAGCACCCACATGACAGCTGAGAACCATCTGAAACTCCAATTCCAGGAGAACTCCAGTTCCAGGGGAATCCGACGCCCTCTTCTGACCTCCGCGGCATTGCACGACACGGGTGCACAGACTTGCATGCAGACAGTACATTCATACACATACAGAAATAAAATAAAATTAATAAAAAAAAAAGTTGAGAATTAGCCGGGCACGGTGGCACACGCCTTTAAGCCTAGCACTTGGGAGGAAGAGGCAGGTGGATCTCTGTGAGCAAGGCCAGCCTGGTCTACAGAGTGAGTTCCAGGCCAGCTGGGATTACAGGGAGAATAAAAAAAAAAAGTTGAGAATTTAGTGAGTTCAGCTTGACCAATTCCCACCATACCTTGCTGGTGCAGTTATCCTGCAAATGAAAGCATTCAAAGGAGAGAAAAAGAACACAGAATAAGCCTCCAAAAGGAAATAGATTATGACTTCTCAAAAACAAGGAGATTTCATTCTTTTATATTAATTTTTTTAATTTTATGTGCATGAGTATATTGCCTACATGTAAGTGCACCTATGGCATGCAATGACCAAAGAGGTCAGAAGAAGGCGTTGGCTTCCCTGAAACTGGACTTAAGACAGTTTTTAGCTGCCATGTGAGTCTTCTGCAAAGAGCAGCCAGAAAATCCATCTCTCTAGCTCCAGAGATTTCATTCTTTTTAGTGGTTTAAATAAAGTACTAATCTAAATTAGAGCAAATAAAGTCTTCCTTGGGTCTTAAACCCAAATAATGAAGACTCTCATGGTACTACATAAACAAATGATAAGTCTTATAAAATTACAATGGCATTGAAAAATTACATCATTGCCATCCTCAGGTAACAGCACAATGCATTGTTCATGTGCTTCTAGAAATGCTGCTAGAAACAAACCTACTGTCCTGCCAGTCAAGTAAAAAATATAGCATAGAATTATGTTCAACACATGTTATCTGGTAAGTGACTCAGACTCACTTGCATATTATATTTTCTCCAATTTTTTAGACTATATTCTTTCCACTTAAGTTCACTATAAAATAGTAAGCCATAGTATAATGGGAACAGCCTTATACAGCCATGTTTATTTATTTCTTGACATTTTCTCTTGATTTAATCTCATGTTTTGTTCATAGTTCTCTCAGAGCAATAGGGGAGGTAGACTGTACTGCTTAGGCTCATCTGAGTACATTCTACCATGTTCCAAACATGTCACAATCAGCTAATGACACATTTCTAAGAATGCAGTCCCCGACTGACACAACTATATTTTTGAAAATATACTACTGACCTCTAAATCACCATCACTTACTAAAGCCACATTGCTCAAAGTACTCCAAAAACTACTGTATCCAACCAAGAATATATTGCTTAAGAAAACCTACAAAGTCTACATCTAGTTACTATGAGATATGAAATACTTATCAAAACTTATCAAAACAGAGGCTGAAGAGATGGCTCAGCAGTTAAGAGCACTGGCTGCTCTTCCAGAAGTCCTGGGTTCAATTCCCAGCACTCACATGGGAGCTAACAACCATCTGTAACTCCAGTTCCAGGGGAATCCAACGCCTTTTTACCTCCATGTGCATAACATGCAGGCAATACACTCATATACATAAAATGAAAATTTTTTTAATTATCAAAATATTTAAGAATTAATCAATCAGGTCCTTGCTCTAGCTTTACAGATCTACTTTTGCTTTCATTCTAACTCTCAGAACAAAGTCAAACTGTATTTTATTCTAGTGTCTTATCTGAAAAGCTTTAAAAGAAAAAAGCAAAATCACATAAAAACGTCAAAACAGTATAGCTTTCATAAACAAGCATAAAATATTTACAAATATTTTTGCAAAGGAGGCAAATTTCCTCTTGCAGTGAAATATAAAACTTACCACCTCTGCCAAGGCCGAAATGACTTTGCCCAAAGTTGTAAGAGACTTATTGATATTTGCTCCTTCCTAAAATAAATACCAAACATGAAAGAATTACAATAATTTCTACTACTGCCATATCACTCACATTGCCAATGCTCAGCATATTTCTTTATGACCACAAGTTCTGAAATGTACTATAGTTGTCAATCTTTCCTCCACTTGATAACATGCTGAGACCACCACATGCCTACTTCTCAATCCTCAGTGTCTTCCAGACAACTGTGCTGTAAAACGTTATGGATACAAGCATTCCTCCCATACCTCACTAACATGAAATTTCTGTTCTTGCTAAACAGTATCAATATTAAAGTATAAACCTGGGGCTGGAGAGATGGCTCAGCAGTTAAGAGCACTTCCTGCTCTTCCAGAGGACCTACAACACATATGACAACTCACAACTACCCCTAATTCCAGTTCCGGGAGATCTGACTCACTCTGGACTCCATGGGCACTACATGCCTATGATGCACTTACATACATGCAAACAAAAACACTCACACACATAATTTTTTTTTTTTTTATTTTGGGACCATGTCTCCCTGTAGCCCCAGCTGGCCTAGAATTCCCTATGTTGACTAGGCTGGCCTTGAACCCACAGAGATCCACCTGTCTGTCTCTGCCTCCCAAGTGCTGGGATCAAAGGAATGCACTACACCATGCCTAGTCGTAAAAATTAATATTTAAGGGGCTGGAGAGATAGCCTAGCGGTTAAGAGCTCCAACTGCTCTTGCAGAGGACCCAGGTTCGATCCCCAGGACCCACATGGCAGCTGAGAACCTTCTGTAACTCCAATTCCAGGAGGACTCCAGTTCCAGGGAAATCCGATGCCCTCTTCTGACCTCCGCGGCATTGCACAACGGGTGAACAAACCTACATGCAGACAGTACATCCATACACAGAAAAAATAAATAAATAAAAAATTTTTAAATTAATATTTAAAAACTTTTTTTTATTTTTATTTTATGTGTATGAGTGTACTACCTGCATGTGTTTAAGTTCCCTGATGTCATATAATGCCTGTGTAGGTCAGAAGAGGGTATCAGATCCTTTGGAATTGGAGTTACAGATGGTTATTAGATGTCGTGTGAATGCTGGGAATCAAACTTGGGTCCGCTGCAAAAGCACACCTCTCCAGCCTTCAAAATAAAAATAAATGAATCTTTTTTTTTTAAAGTCCATGCCTTTGTTTTTTTTTTTTTGAGACAGGGTCTCCCTGTAGCTCTGGCTGTCCTGGAACTCGCTATATAGACCAGACTGGCCTTGAACTCACAAAGATCCACCTGCCTCTGCCTTCCAAGTGCTATGATTAAAGGCATGCACCACCATGCCCGGCAATGCTTTTTCTTGCATTTAAATCTTGTGTATCCTGTAGGCAAATGCAGGCCACATGTGGCTACTGACATTAGCTCAGTTGCCTACCTGCACTCCCTATCTGACCCCTGCCCTATGGATGAGAACAACTCATGATGAAGGGGTTTAGGATTGGCTGCTGGGAGGTAAGGTCACTCTGCCTATAAAAGTAATTTGGGAGCCGGGCGTGGTGGTGCATGCCTTTAGTCCCAGCACNGGTATATTGAGATTTTTGAGTGTAGAGTCAGAGTCTGATCTTTGTTGTTTGCTTCTTATTTCTAACAGTAATTTCCAACACTGAATCTGGTTATGATAGTCGCACAGTTCCTCTGTCAATTTTCAGATATTTGGAGATGATTGAAAAGTAATTTGGGGGCTGGAGAGATGGCCTAGTGGTTAAGAGCATCAACTGCTCTTGCAAAGGACCCGGGTTCGATCCCCAGCACCCACATGGCGGCTGAGAACTGTCTGTAACTCCAATTCCAGGAGAACTCCAGTTCCAGGGGAATCTGACGCCCTCCTCTGACCTCCGCGGCATTGCACGACACGGGTGCACAGACCTACATGCAGACGTTACATTCACACACATAAATAAATAAATTTAAAAATTAAAAAAAACATTTAAAAAAATGCTGAACATTAAAAAAAAAAGTATTTGGTACATACATTAAACAGGTTCATCATAACTTATACTATTCAACAAGATCCCTGGTCCATTATTTCAAGCGTGTTTCACTTGCAGGCATAATTTTAAGTCTATCAGACTTGGGTGTTGGCTAGGGAATGAGACTGAAGATAGGCAAACAAATGAGACTGGAGATTGGCTTGTGATGTGAGAAGCCTTGGAAGGAGGAGCAAGTAGCCCTTAGGTCAGATTCCGTGAGGCCACCAGACTCACAGATTTGTCAGTGGAATAGCCAGGTGGTAGCTGTGAAAGGTGCCACTTTCCTAGAGAGAAGCCTCAGGCTGCAGTTCCTCTTAGCAGAAGTGACCCACAGTATCCTGTTCCCATTACTGTTTCTTCCATCTAGCCAAATCTTGCCTATTTCTCAAAATGCAATGCAACTCACAACCATAAGCTCTTTCCTATTTTGCTATATGACTCACCATTTCACGGAAGTTATAGATCAACAATTAGAAAAAAATTTCACTAAAGTATTAAATAAATACTGTGTTTTGTAGGTCACACAGCCTCTGTTGTAACTCTGTCATTATGAGGTAAAAAGAAAAAAAAAAGGCAGTCATAGAGGACTGGGAAAGTAGCTCAGTTAGAGGGCTTGCCTAGCACACACAAAGCACTGGATTTGATCTCCAGCACGACAAAATGGACATGGTGGCATATACATACACCTCAAGATGTAGCAGTAGAAGGATCACAAGTTCAAGATCATCCCAGCTACACAAGTTCAAAGCCAGCCTGGACCACATAGTAAGAACCTGTTTCAAGACAGACAGAAAGAAGGAAGAAAAGAAGAGACACAAGCAGACAGACAAAAGCAGCCGTGGACAACATATAGATTAAGGGATGTACCTATGTTTCAATAAAATTTTATTTCTAAAACCAGGCAGTGGAACCATATTACAAAACACTGACAGCCGGACATGGTGGTGCATGCCTTTAATTCCAGCAGGACAGGAGGATCTCCGAGTTCAAGGCCAGCCTGGTCTACACAGCTAGCTTCAGGCCAGCGGGACTAAAGCTCCCTGTCTCAAAAATATCCTCCCCCCAAAAAAAGTTGACTAGGCCATTTTTAGTAAAATAAATACCTTTAATCGAGTTCCTTTGGCACCAGTTGAATCCGCTCGTTCACTTCCTGCTAGATCCACCAAACTGATTTTACTGACCTAGTAAAGAAGAGTAACATGCGGCAATTAAAAAATAAGCAACATGGCTAGATGTGGTAGCTACAAGCCTGTGAACCCAGTTCTCAGGAGGCAGAAGCAAGAGGATCTCCCATGAGCTCCCAGTCTGGTCTAGATAGTTATGAGGAGTTGAAGATACATAGAGGGCTTTTTGTTTTGTTTTGTTTTGTTTTGTTTTTTTGAGACAGGGTCTCCCTATAGCCCCAGCTGGCCTAGAACTCACAGAGCTAGACCTGCCTCTGCCTCCCAAGTGCAGGGGTTAAAGGCGTGCAACACCTTGCCCAGCATTATACAGAGCTTTTGTACCTCTTTTATAGACCCTAAATTATCTTAATTTATCCATCAGAGGTTCAAATATTGGAAACTTAGGCCCCCACGTGATGATTTTTTTTTTAATTTTGTTTATTTCCATATGTGTATGAATGTATTGTCTGCATGCAAGTCTGTGCACCCATGACACGCAACGCCACGGAGGTCAGAAGAGGGCGTCAGACTCCCTTGGAACTGGAGTTCTCATGGAATTCGAGTTTCAGACGGCTCTCGGCCGCCATGTGGGTGCTGGGGATCGAACCCAGGTCCTCTGCAAGAGCAGTCAGCACTCTTAATCACTAGGCCATCGCTCCAGCCCCCACGTGGTGATATTAATAGATAATGGGGCCGGGCACGGTGGTGCATGTCTTTAGTCCCAGCACTTGGGAGGCAGAGGCAGGCAGATGTTTGTGAGTTGAAGGCCAGCCTGGTCTACAGAGTGAGTTCCAGGACAGCTGGGGCTACAGGGAGACCCTGTCTTGAAAAGACAAAAAAAAAAAAAAGAGATAATGGGATCCTGAAAAAGTGATTTTCATTTTCCCTGAAGAGATAAAGGAGGTCTTATTCTGGAAGGATCCCTGAGTAAGTACTCCAGAGATGGCTGTTATAAAAGGACGAGGCTGGCCATTCCACAACCTCTCTGGTTTCTGCCTGGTGCTATGATCTCTCCTATGCTGTATGATTCTATCACTGTGATACTACCTGCCATGAGGTCCTCAACAGACCTTAAAGCTGTGCAATTCTGAGCTAAGTAAACCCATTTCTTTAAAAAGTTACCTAACCTTGGGGTATTTCACTATAGTAATAGAGAATTAAACAATTCCATTTAGGATAAATACGACACTTTACTACAGCAGTATACCAAAAAGATATATGAAGCCTATTAAACTGGCATATTAAAAATGAAGCTCCAAGGAAGCTAGAAAGATTGACCAGCAGTTAAGAGCACTGGTGGCTACCAATGGTCTGTAATTTCAGCTCTAGGGGAGCCAATGTCCTCTTCTGGGCTCTGCAGGCTTTGTATAATGTGAGTGTACTTACATACATGCAGACAATACACTCATACACATATAATATTTTAAAATGTTTTTAAAAAAGAAAGAAAAAAAGGAGCTGGAGATAGAGCTCAGTAATAAAGCACTTGCCTAAAATGTCTAAGGTTCAATTCCCACTATTGCCTCCCCATCACCCCCCACAAAGCAAAGGTATTTGAAGACTGTCATGTCAGAAACCATACTATGCCCTAATCATTTGCCAGCATTAATTCAATAGCATTATCATTCTCCAGTCAAGAAAAAAAAGCTTTTCTACCAATAAAACTAGTGGTTTACATAAAATAAAAAACAGACTGTCCTGCACAAAAGAGTTTATTAGACCCAACGTTTTAGGCTACTTTTTCTTAACTATATTTTCTTTCTTGCCATTTTATTGAAGACCCATACTGAAAACTTGTGTGGAGTAGATGGTAAATAGAAACCATAGACCATGATCCATTAAGTAAAAGGGAAACCTTTATGCTGTCCATAAAAGACAGAGGTTAGTCGGGCATGGTGGAGCAGACCTTTAGTCCTAGCACTAGGGAGGCAGAAGCAAGCCTCTGTGAGTTTGAGGCCAGCATAGTAAGTTCTAGGCCAGCCAAAGCTACATAGTAAAATTCTATCCAGAACATAACATAACAGAACAGAACCAGAACCAGAACCAGGAACAGGAAGAGAACAGAAAACAAAATGCAGAGAGTAGTAACAAAAAAAAGAACTCAAATTCTCTACCCTTCACCACCTAAACCAAGAGACCCAATTCTCCTACCTTCTCAGTGGAAAGGTTAGTCTCAGTATCATGTTTCTTCTGAGTGAAAACAATGGTAAACACAGCATGGGAACGGCTACTTGTTTCATTCATGTTGGTAGCTGCCACAGTCCTAAATAACCATAAAGGTGACATGTGACAAGAGAATTCTTACATGAGAGTTAAAATAGATAGTAGGCTCTACATGCTAAGTATAGCCATCACAAGCAATAGCCTTAGACCTACTCAGATTAAAGGACTATCACAATTCCTCTAAATACTGCCTTATTTGTGAGCCCATCAACTTACCCTATAATTCCAAAAGCACCCTATCAGAATAATTTTTTTTTTTTTTGAGACAGGGTCTCCCTTTAGTTCCAGCTGGCCTGGAGCTCAATAGGTAGACCAGGTGGGCCTTGAACTCAGAGACCCACCTGCCTCTGCCTCCTGAGTGCTGGGATTAAAGGCATGCACCAACACATACGGCCAGAATAATTTTTAATACTCCAGCAATCCCTTTAAGTATCACCCAAGCATTTAATTTTAATTCTTTTTTAAGTGCTCATTTCTTCTAGAATCGATGACTACCTCAGCATCATTTAGACATAAAAGTTACTATTTTACCAAGAATTACTCAAAACCTAAAAAAAAAGTTCTGTTTTACCAAAGCACTGTTTTGATGAAAGGAGTACTACCTAGTATGTTGAAGCTTATATCTCCTAGCATAGCCAAAGAATCAAAGGGCCCCACAATTAAAGCAACTTTCCTAGCTATAAATGTGGCTTCAATTCACAGGAAACTGGAAAGAAAGGGCCTCAAAATATGCCAAAGGCCTCAGTCATTAAACTATTTTCTACCAGGGCTGGAGAGATGGGCTTAGCAGTTAAGAGCACTGACTGCTCTTGCAGAGGACCCAGGTTCTATTCCCAGCACCCACATGGCAGCTAAAAACCGTCTTTAAACCAGGAGTGGTGGCACACGCCTTTAATCCCAGCACTCTGGAGGAAGAGGTAGAGGCAGAGGCAGAGGCAGGAGGATCTCTGTGAGTTCAAGGCCAGCCTGGTCTACATGGCTAGTCCCAGGCCAAATGGGGCTACAGGGAGGCCCTGTCTCAAACACACACACACACACACACACACACACACACACACACGCACACGCAAAACAAACAAACAAAAAAAAACCATAACAAACAAACAACTATTTTCTACCATACCTGGCTTTGTTCCCAGCATCCATGAGGTCGGCAATGTCAGTATAGGAAGTGACTGCCAGCTTGGACAGATCCTCCACATAAGGTCCAAGAAGTGGGTGTTCACGAACACGCAAATTACCCTTGTTTTTGGGATTCAGTAAATCTCGTACTCTCTCGCAGTAAATTTCCATATAGCTCACCTAGGAATATTTTATTAAAATGAATTAAAAGTCTTGGAAAAAAATTACATATACAATAAACACTTTTAGAAAGCTGGGCATAATGGTATATACTTGCAGAGGCAAGAAAATCATGCAACCAAGGCCAGGTGGGCCTAAAATGGGGGATTCTGTCTCATATATATACATGTGTGTATGTACACATACATACACACAGGCTAGGCTTGGTGGCACAAGATGTTAGTCCCAGCACTTGGGAGAAAGAGGCAGACAGATCTGTGTGAGATCAAGGCTACCCTGTTCTACACAGTGGGTTCCAGGCCAGCTGGTGCTACAGGAAGGGGGACCCTGTCTCAGAAGAAAAAAAAAAAAAATACAGCAACCAAAACAGTTACTTAACTCGAAGACAACCTTTAGAAAGTGAACAAAAATTTGCCTGGGGCTGGAGAGCTTGCCTAGCACGTTAAGAGCACCGACCGCTCTTACAGAGGACCCCGGGTTCGATCCCCACACCCACATGGCCGGCCAAATAACCGTCCTGAGACTCCAATTCCAGGAGAACTCCCGTTCCAGGGTAATCCCGAGGACCCCTCTTCACCTCCGCGGCATATGCACGACCGGGTACACGACCCGCATGCAAGCAGTCTACATTCATACACATACATAAATAAAAAAAATCATTAAAATAAAAAAAAAAAAAAAAGACTGTTTTTAATAAAAAAAAAAAAAAGGAAAAAAAAAAGCAAAGTGAAATTGGCGGGCCATGGTGGCGCACAGCCTTTAATCCTACACACGGGAGGCAAGGCAAGGCGGATATTGTGAGTTCAAGGCCAGGCGTGGTCTTACAAGCAGTGAGTTTCCAAGGACAGCCTGGAGCTACTAGGGAGGACCCGTCTCAAAAGACCAAAAAAAAAAAAGAAAAAAAAAAAGGAAAGTGAAATTTGCCATAGTTCTGGCCTTTTTAAATTCTACTAGCAGTATATGTGGATATCATACTGCATTGGTCAGAAATACTCAGGATTTTCTCAAGAAGGAAAAGAGGCAAACAGGCACATAATGGCTGTCATTTGTCTTAGGAAGAAAAGCTGTATGCTTTTTTATGTGTGTTTTTCCAGCATGTATGTATGTATGTATACTATAAGCATGACTAAAGAGGCCAGAAAAGGTCATGAGATATCCTGGAACTGGAGTTACAGGCTGTAAGCTACCATGTAGGTGCTAGAAATAGAACCTGGATCCTCTGCAAGAGCAGCAACTGCTAAGCCAACTCCCCAACCTCAGAAAAGATATTTTTAGTGGCTCTTGAAGTGCTGGGATTATAGCAATAGACCTTCTTCACTCAGTTTATCAGTATTTTTAAAACACATACTACTATCAGTATTGAGGTCTAAAATGAGGCTATTCAAAGAGCCTTGAAATTAAGATTTCTATCAGTGCTAAAACCAAGGAACACTGGCCGGGCGAGGTGGCGCACGCCTTTAATCCTAGAACTTGGGAGGCAGAGGCAGGCGGATCTTTGTGAGTTCAAGGCCAGCCTGGTCTACAGAGTGAGTTAAAGTGAGTTCCAGGACACCTGGGGCTACAGGGAGACCCTGTCTCAAAAAGACCAAAAAATAAAATAAAATAAAACCAAGGAACACTACTGAGAGCAGGGAAAACAAAAGAGACAAATGGCTAAATCTTTTGTGTGTATACATGTGTTCATGTGGGCATACATGCATGTATACGTGTATGGAGGCCAAGGTAAATCTCAGGTGTTGTTCCTCAGGTACCATACACCTTTTCTTAATTTTGAGATAGTGTCTCTCACTGACCTGGAGCTTGATGGCTAGAAGGCATCAGGGAACCAAATGTCTCTGCCTCCTCAGAGCTGGGATTACAAATTCATGTAATCACACCTGGCTTTTTTTTTTTTTTGAGACAGGGTCTCCCTTTAGTCCCAGCTGGCCTGGAGCTCACTTTGTAGACTAGGCTGGCCTTGAACTCACAGAGATCCACCTGCCTCTGCCTCCCGAATGCTGGGATTAAAGGCATGCACCACCATGCCTAGCACACCTGGCTTTTTTTTTTATTTCTGTATGTGTATGAATGTACTGTCTGCATGCAGGTCTGTGCACCCGTGTTGTGCAATGCCGCGGAGGTCAGTAGAGGGCGTCGGATTCCTCTGGAACTGGAGTTCTCCTGGAATTGGAGTTTTGGACGGTTCTTGGCCGCCATGTGGGTGCTGGGGATCGAACCTGGGTCCTCTGTAAGAGCGGACGGCGCTCTTAACTGCTAGGCCATCTCTCCAGCTCCTGGCTTTTTTTAAACTTAAGTTCAGGTGCGGCAAGCACTTTAGCCACTAAACTAACTCCCCAGCCCCAGTTATCATTCTTTAAGACTGTAGTGTTAATATGGACAATATATGTACTAGAAGGAGGGAGGGCTGATCATGGCAGTGGCTTACTGAAGATGTAGAAAAGGCTCAGACAATTCATGAATTCTTGCCTCTTTAGCAGGATATTCCCATCATGGTGATGAACAAATCAAGTTATAATTTTCGAATCTGAGCCTTTATCAACTCACTCAATCTAATTCCATGCTCACTAAACCATCAGCATTCCAATAGAAAAATACTATATTAGTCTTGCAAATATAAGTGGCTATTCCTTATGGGAAAATGGCAAACCAACACATTAGTTTCATAACATCAGCCAAAGGAATTTTACTCAAAAGTCTGACTCTGTCAAAGTGTTGAGAATAAGTGACTGCTAACTGCTCAGCTTGAAATGGGATATCTATATCATCCCTTCCAATGCTCAGGGAACATTGTAGAAGAGGGGAACAAAGATAATGTAAAAGCTGGAAGAAGGGTTGAAGTTTTGTAGAACATTGTCTTCTGGATATGACATGGCCATTGCACTCATGAACTCATAGCAGCTGTGAATACCTGCAGAAGACTGGGCCCACCAACATTAGGACATGGCGGGAAAGGAGTTCACAAGGCCCCACACCTCCCTGAGAATTTATAGGAAGATAAGTTGCTAGGAGCTAGGGGCTCACAAGGCTCCATTCTTCCCTGAAGATCCAGTTCATGGTTGCCAGGTTGGGGGCAGGGAACATTTTCTTCAGGGATGTAGCAGCTGGTAAGCTACCCATGCTTCTGTAAATAACCCCTCGCCCATGTTCCTGTAAGCAGCCCTAATTAAACTCATTAAGTCACAAAAGTCTTTTAAAGACATCAAAGTAGAAGAAAGACTAATTGAGAAGAGAAAGGGGATGAGTGGAAATGAGAAAGAACAAGAAAGAGTAATAGGAATAAATTTGATCACAATCATTATACACATACATGAAAATATAATGAAACTCACTATGTATAATATATGCTAATAAAAATTAAATTTGGAAAAAAAATTAAGTTTGGTACATATACACAATGAAGTTTTTCTTTATTTTTTTTATTTTATTTATTTTCATATGTGTATGAACGTACTGTCTACATGCAGGTCTGTGCACCCATGTCATGCAATGCTGCGGAGGTCAGAGAGGGCGTCGGATTCCCCTGGAACTGGAGCCAAAGACTGTTTTCTGCTGCCATGTGGATGCTGGGGATCGAACCCAGGTCCTCTGCAAGAGCAGTCGGCGCTCTTAACTGCAGGCCATCTCTCCAGCCCCCTTTGTCTATTTTCATACATGTGTGTGCACATCAGGATGTGTATGCATATTTTTACATGTGAGGGGCACATGTGTGTGGGTGTATATGCATGAGTATGCACAAGTATATGGAAGTTCAATTTCCAACACCCACATGATGGCTAACAGCCAGTTCCAGGGGATGTGATGCCTTCTTCTGACCTCCACCAGCATTGCATGACATGGGCACACTTATATACCTACAGGCAATATGCTCATAAACATAAAATAAAAACAAAAATAAATAAAATAAAAATAATTTTTTTTAAAAGGGGAAAAAGCCAGGTGTGGTGGCAAACGCCTTTAATCCTAGAATTTGGGAGGCAGAGGCAGGAAGATCTTTGTGAGTTCAAGGCCAGCCTGGTCTACAGAGAGAATTCCAGGACAGCTGGGGCTACAGGGAGACTCTGTCTCAAAAAGACCAAATAAAAAAAAAAGGGGGGGGATCAACTAAAAAAACTTAAGAACCCTAAAAGTTAATTTATCCATTCATGAGAGTAAAATAGGACATCCAAGTTTGTTTTGTTTTGTTTTTGGTCTTTTTGAGACAGGGTCTCCTTATAGCCCCAGCTGTTCTTGAACTTAATGATATAGACCAGGCTGACCTTGAACTCAATCGAGATCCACCTGCCTCTGTCCTGAGTACTAGGATTAAAGGCATATGTCAAGCCGGGCATGGTGGCGCATGCCTTTAATCCTAGCACTTGGGAGGCAGAGGCAGGCGGATCTTTGTGAGTTCAAGGCCAGACTGGTCTACAGAGTAAGTTCCAGGCCAGCTGGAGCTACAGGGAGACCCTGTCTAGAAAAGACCAAAAAATAAAAAAGGCATATGTCACCATGTTCAGCTCCAAGATTGTTTCTGACAGCAAGTTATCCCATAGCTCAAGCTGGCCTTGAACTTATTATGTAGTTGAGGTTGTCCTGAAGCTCATGATCCTCCTGCCTTCATCTCCCAAAGGCTGGGATTACAGGCATGTATCACCATGCCAGGGTGTACTTTAATGATTCTTGTCTACTTAAACTTGTACACACAATCCAGATACTCCAGAAGATAGACATTTCTCAGAAAAATTTGTCCTTTTTCACCCAAATCACTTGGGTAAAGGTTGATGCGCTGGGTATTCTCAGCTATGTGAGTCACTGACCCTTGCTATTTCCTTTACTTCTGAAATAACCTTACCAACAAATCTGTTTTAATTATATTTAATTTATATATTATGTGTGTACATACTATGGTGTTTCACTGGTAGAGCCCAGCATATGTGAAGCCTTAGTTTCAATCTCCAGAACTGCACAAAGAAAATTAAAAGTAGGGCTGGTGGACCAGTAAATGTGGTTGGTGACAAGGTTCATGACCTGAGTCTGATCCCCAGGTCCCACATGGTAGAAGGAGAAATCCAACTCCTACAAGTCATCTGCTGACCAAACATGCACCATGGTACATGTACACATGTAAATGCATAATATATAAATTAAATGTAATTAAATTTTACTTTGATTTATGATTCTATGTATTTGAGTACAGGCATCAGAATCCCTAGAGTTGGAGTTACAGTGGTTTTAAGCATACTCCGTTTTCTCTTCAGATTGTATAAATCTTTCATTTTTTTTTTCATTTTTATTTATTTTTGTATGTGTATGAATGCACTATCTGCATGTAGGTTTGTGCACCCGTGTCGTGCAATGCCGCAGAGGTCAGAAGAGGGTCTCGGATTCCCCTGGAACTGGAGTTCTCCTGGAATTGGAGTTACAGACGGTTCTTAGCTGCCATGTGGGTGCTGGGGATCGAACCCGGGTCCTCTGCAAGAGCAGTCGGTGCTCTTAACCACTAGGCTATCTCTCCAGCCCTAAATCTTTCACCTTTTACAGTGGTTTTTTGTTTGTTTGTTTGTTTGTTTGTTTGTTTTTGAGACAGGGTCTCCCTGTAGCCCCAGCTGTCCTGGAACTCACTCTGTAGACCAGGCTGGCCTTGAACTCAAAAAGATCCGCCTGCCTTTGCCTCCCAAGTGCTAGGATTAAAAGCAACCTGATATGGGGGCTAAGAACTGAACTTGAGTCCCCTGGAAAAGCAGCAAGTACTCTTAATCACTGAGCCATCTCTCAGGTTCCCCAATACCATTTTTTTTTTCTCTTTTTGAGACAGGGTCTCCGTTTACCCCAGCTGGCCTAGAACTCTCTATGTAGACCAAGCTGGCCTTGAACTCAAAGATTGGCCTGCCTCTGCCTCCTGAGTGCTGGAACTAAAGGCTTTCACCACCATGCCCAGCAAATTTTTTTTTTAATAGGGCTGGGACTGTAGTTAGGTTAAGTAGAGTATGTGCTTAGTACACAGAAAGGCATGCCTGTAATCCCAGCACTGAAGAGGCAGATGAAGGAAGATCAAAAGTTGAAGGTCGGGGCTGGAGAGATAGCCTAGCGGTTAAGAGCGCCGACCACTGTTACAGAGGACCCGGGTTTGATCCCAGGCACCCACATGGTGGCTGAGAACCGTCTGTAACTCCAATTCCAGGAGAACTCCAGTTCCAGGGGAATCTGACGCCCTCTTCTGACCTCCGCAGCATTGCACGTCACAGGTGCACAAACCTACACGCAGACAATACATTCATACACATAAATAAAATTTAAAAAAATAACAAAAGTTGAAGGTCAACCTAGGCAACATATTGAGTTCAAGGTCAGCCTGGGCTACATGAAATCTTGTCTTTAAACACACATATTCATGTGTGAACATCTGGTAAAAAAAAAAAGCACACATGTGCCGGGCATGGTAGCACACACCTTTAATCCTAGCACTTGGGAGGCAGAGGCAGGTGGATCTCTGTGAGTTCAAGGCCAGCCTGGTCTACAGAGTGAGTTCTAGGACAGCCAGAGCTACAGGGAGACCGTCTCAAAAAAGACAAAAAAAAAAAAAGCACACATGATCAGCCAGGTATGTTGGTACATGCCTTTAATCCCAGCACTTGGGAGGGGGAGGCAAAGGGGTGCACCACAACACCTTTCTCAATGCACAGAGATATGACCAATGACTTAATTATTTATTCTAACCCAAACTAGAAACAATCTAAAGGCACAAAATTCAGGGAATAGTTTAAATAAACGATAACAAAGTTATAACTGAGAGCCATTTAAAGTAATGGAGGTGGGGGCTGGAGAGATGGCCTAGCGGTTAAGAGCGCCGACCGCTCTTGCAGAGGACCCGGGTTCGATCCCCAGCACCCACATGGCGGCTGAGAATCGTCTGAAACTCCAATTCCAGGAGAACTCCAGTTCCACGGGAATCCGAAACCCTCTTCTGACCTCCGTGGCATTGCACGACACGGGTGCACAAACTTGCATGCAGACAGTACATTCATACACATACAGAAATAAATAAAATTAATAAAAAAAAATTTTTTAAGTAATGGAGGTGGGAGCTGGAGAGAGAGCCTAGCGGTTAAGAGCACCTAGCGGGCTCTTGCAGAGGACCCGGGTTGATCCCCCCAGCACCCACTGGCAGCTAAGAACTCTGTAACTCCAATTCCAGGAGAACTCCAGTTTCATGGTGAATCCAACCCTCTTTCTGACCCTGCGGCATTGCACGACCGGGTGCACACACCTACATGCAGACAGTACATTCATACATATACAAAAAATAAAAGTAAAAAATAAATAAATAAATAAAGTTTTTAAAAGTAATGTCGTAGGTATTGATGGTAGGGTAAAGTCATTTGCCATCAAGCTTGACAATCTGACTTCCTTAAGCAGGACCCACGTGGAAAGAACTGACTCCTGCAATTGTCCCTCTGAACCTCTGAACATCTGAACAGAGGTGGTGTGCATGGGCACTTACATGCATATACATGTCTACACCCAAACACATGCAGACAATAAATAAATCTAACATTTTTTTTTCAGAGTACTAAATTTCATGTTTATGTGGTGTGTGTTGGTGGGTGTATATAGATACCACATACATACATATTTGTTTTGTTTTAAGTTAATAAAAACTTTTTTTGTTGTCTTTTGAGACAGGGTCTCCACGTAGCTCCAGGTGGCCTGGACTCACTCTGTAGACCAGGCTAGCCCTTGATGCACAGAGATCTACCTAGCTGGGATTAAAGGCTTTGTGCCAACTCACCTAAAAACATTTTTAAAAAGTAATAGGACAAGAGAACAGAAGCCCCTGGTTCTAATCACAGTTGTACTTACCTCTACAGAGTAAGACATTTCTTCATTACAGTTGTCATTGATCTTCTCAAAGAGTTCTTCACACAACTAGGGAAGCAGAATGAGAAAGAGCATAAATAGCCCAAATCAGAGAGGTACTACATTACCCACAATGAATGAGAAATGTCTCTTTATTTTTCTCTCTCCAAACGTGGGTGTCATAAACCGTGAAGTATGATTTAATAAAGTGCATTAAATAAATTTTTTTATTTAAAAATTAATTATTATTTTTTATTTTTATGTTGTGGTTTTTTGCACTACATGTGTATAAGTTTGGGGGGGGCAGAAAAAAAACCAGGTGCACTGGGCACATATGTAAGGCAGATTCATGTGTAGGTCAGAAGTGGGTAGCTTGCTGATCCTGGAACTGGAGTTATATGGCGTTCACTATGTGGGTCTTGGACAGACCCAGGTCCTCTACAAGAGCAGAGAGTCCTCTTACCACTCTCCTGCCCCTTTAAAATGAAAATTTTAAACTCTGATGTGTTCCTACTTTTTTTTTTTTAATTGAAGTTTTATTTATGCATTTCATACATTTCTTTTTTTTTTTTTTTTTTTTTTTTTTAGTTTTTTTCCTTTTTTTGGGTATTTTTGAGATAGGGTCTCCCTTTTAGACCAGCTGTCCTGGAAGCTAACTTACCGCTCGTAGACCAGGCTGGCCTTGATTTTTTTTTTTTTTTAATGTTTATGAGTGTACTGTCTGCATGTAGGTTGGTGCGCCTGTGTCCTGCAATGCCTCAGAGGTCAGAAGAAGGCATCGGATTCCCCTGGAACTGGAGCCTAAAGATGGTTCTCAGCTGCCATGTGGGTGCTGGGAATCAAACCCAGGTCCTCTGCAAGAGCACTGAGCCATCTCTCCAGCCCCCATACAACATTTCTCAATCCAATTTAGACTCATTCCTCCTTCCTTGCCCCTCACCCCACCCAAGCTCATGCATTCTGCCATACAAGTCTTGCATCTTTTTCTCAGTCTTTTTTAAGTTTTTCTATGCAGAGGTCTACTGTTTTGGGCAGAAGTTTACTGTTTCAGTCAGTTCTTTGAGCCAGTCCTTTTGTTCTTGTTGTTTCCTCCAATTTGTATTGCTGCAAAATATGCATATATATGTCACACATATATCAAAATTATGATGTCTGAAAATAAACTATATTAATTACAAAACATGTTTAGGAATTCACATTTTTCCCTTCAATTTTATTTTACTCTAAAATATGTGTACATGCCGAGAGTGGTGGCACATAATGCCTTTAATGCTAGCACTTGGGAGGCAGAGGAAGGTAGATTTCTGTGAATTCCAGACCTCCCTGGTCTACATAACAAATTCCAGGCCAGCCAGGGCAACATATTGAGACTCTCTCTCCCCGCCCCCAAATTATTTTTTTAAAGGGCCAGGAAAATGGCTTAGTAGCTCAGGGGGTAAAGATGCTTGTCATCAAGAATGACAGCTTAAGTTTAATCCATGAGATCCACAAGCTAGGAAGGGACTATCCTTCCTAAATTGTCCTCTGATCTCCATACCTGTGCCACAGTATGCACACACAAAGTTATACACAAAGTAAATTAAAAAAAAAATTTTTTTAAAGGGGGGGCATGATGGTATATGCCTTTAATTCCAGCACTAGGGAGGAAGAGGAGGTCTGAGAGACAGAGGCTAGCCTAGTCTACATAGTAAGTTCTAGGCCAGCTGGGGCTACAGGGATACCCTATCTTAAACAAACAAAAAGAAAATGTTTTAAAAACAGAAATCTTCTTTGCTGGGTAAGGTGGCATATGTCTGTAATCCTAGCACTTGGGGGGCTGAGGCAGGCAGATCTCTGCGAGTTCAAGAGCTCAAGGCCATCCTGATCTACATTGTGAGTTCCAGGACATGGGACAGCTGGGGCTACAAGGAAAACCTGTCTCAAAAAGACCCCCCAAAATTTTTTTTAATTAATTAAAAAAAAAACACTCTTCAAAGTTTAAAGAAGCTATATAGCTGGGTGTGGTGGCGCACGCCTTTAATCCTAGCACTCGGGAGGCAGAGGCAGGTGGATCTTGTGAGTTCAAGGCCAGCCTGGTCTACAGAGTGAGTTCCAGGACAGCTGGGACTACAGGGAGACCCTGTCTCAAAAAGACCCAAAAAACTAAAAAACTAAAATTTGTAGAAAACCTCACCTTTCCCATCTTAAAGACAAACATATGTACAAGTCAATCTTTTCCTCTCAATGGTAAGCTCCTTTGAAGGAAAGGGACAGGATGTCCACCTTTATGTCTGACATATCATTGTCGCTGAATAAATTTTTGTCAAACAAAAATCTCCGTTAAAGTAATTTAAGACTAAAAGTACCAATGAACACAGATTTTGTAGTATAATTTTTTTACCTGTGGAATGATGCCAGCTTGGCTTTCTTCTTGTTTACCCATCATTGTATAAGATTTCCCAGCCCCAGTCTGTCCATAGGCAAAAATACAGACATTATATCCCTCAAAGGCATGTAAGAGCATTTCCTTCCCAATGTCATTGTACACACGATTCTGAGATGCAAAACAGGGATCTTCAGGCTGTAAAGATTAAAAGAAAAATCACGCTATTTTATTCATATTCTTTTCTGTAATTCTTTCTGTCCAGACTGAACAAAAATATTTGAAATCAGAATAGTCATCTAAAATACATACTGCACATTTTTTAAGAAATTTGCAGAGCTGGGCATATTGGTGCACACCTTTCATCCTAGCACTTGGGAGGCAGAAGCAGGCGGATCTCTGTGAGTTCAAGGCCAGCCTGTTCTACAGAGTGAGTTCCAGGACAGCTGGGGCTACAGGGAGACCCTGTCTCAAAAACGCAAAAAAAAAAAAATTGCCATGTTTTCTCCATTTTACACAGATAGACTCCCATACCCAGAAACTATAAAGTGGGAGGTCTAAAATTTTTCGTAAGTAGAAAATAAGAATGAAAGACCAGCCGGGCGTGGTGGCACATGCCTTTAATCCTAGCACTTGGGAGGCAGAGGCAGGTGGATCTTTGTGAGTTCAAGGCCAGCCTGGTCTACAGAGTGAGTTCCAGGACAGCTGGGGCTACAGGGAGACCCTGTCTCGAAAAGACAAAAAAAAAAAAAAAAGAAAAAAAAAGAAAGACCAGAGGTCAGGGTTGGAGAGATGGCTCAGCTGGCTGCTGGTACTGGCTGCTCTTGTAGAGGACCTGGGTTCAATTCCCAGCACCCACATGATTCATGGCAGCTAATAACCACCCATAACTCCAGTTCCAGGGAATCCAACGTACTCTTCTGACCACCTTGGACATTGCACAACATGGTGCACTTACATACATGCAGGCAATAGACTCAAACACATAAAATAAATTTTTGGGGGACTGGAGAGATGGCCTAGCAGTTAAGAGTGCCAACTGCTCTTGCAGAGGAACCAGGTTCAATCCCCAGCACCCACATGGCGGCTGAGAGCCATTTTTGGCTCCAGTTCCAGGGGAATATGACACCCTCTTCTGACCTCTGCAGCATTGCACAACACAGGTGCACAGACCTACATGCAGACAGTATACTCATACACTTTAAAAAATAAATAAAATTTAAAAATTAAAAATTAAAAAAATAATAAAATAAAATAATTTTTTTTTACAGGCCAGAAGTCATATCTACAGATAAAAATACTTCTTTGGGCCAGACATGGTGACAATATAACTTTAATCCTAACGCTAGGGAGGCAGAGGCAGTCGGATCTCTGTGAGTTTGAGGCCAGCCTGGTCTACATAGTGAGTTTCAGGCCAGCTAGGGGTACAGAGAGACCCTGTCTAAACCAAAAAAGAAAAAAAAAAGGGGGGGGGCTGGAGAGATGGCTCAGTGGTTAGGAGCGCCAACTGCTCTTGCAGAGGACCCGGGTTCGATCCCCAGCACCCACATGGCGGCTGAGAACCATCTTTAACTCCAGTTCCAGGGGAATCCGACTTCTCCTGACGTCTGCGGCATTGCATGACAAGGGTGCACAAACCTACATGCAGACAGTACATTCATACACATAAATAAATAAACAAAATTTAAAAAAAGAAAAAAAACATGAGAACTGGATCTTGGACCTACTTAGACTAAAGAAAAGACAAGAAAGGGAAGGGGAGGCAAGAGACTTACTGAGGTGTGAGACCAGTAAGAGTAGTCAAAGCTGAAGGACTTTGGTGCTTCCTTTGGGTTCTTTGGGTTAATAATACCTAAAGGATGAAAATATTTGTGTTGAGTCTTTCAATTACAAGTTCTTTAATTCAATATAGTATATAGAATATTCAAACCATGGCAATCAGTGTATTTATACTATTTACCCTCAATAGGACAAAGACCCAAATTATTTTTTTAACAGGAAATGTACTATAGATCTAAGAAAAAAAAAAAATCAGTCCACAGCATTCGACAGGTGTTATTACCAATTTTCAGAACAGAGCCTAGTATATAGGTTCTTGATAATTACTCTATAACTGAGTATGTATCCTTCCTAAATAAGTTTGCAGATAAAATCTAGAAATGGTCTATGTTTCTATTTCAAAGCACCTTATAAGTTTGAAACACTTCAGTATACCAGAGATAAAAATTGGAAAAGCATTACACTATATTTTGTGAAACAAATTCTTTGTAAAGAGTTTGCTATCTACTTCATAAAATCATTTGGCATTCATTGCAAAGTTCCTGTTTCTGAAATTCACAGTTGACAATATCTAAACTACTATAGTTACATATGTGCATGTATGTTTATATAGAACCAGAGAGTACTAATAAACCATCAACAGAATGTTATGAGGCATGTCTCAATACCCATATTAAAAGTGATTTTTCATGGGGCTGAAGAGATAGCCTAGTGGTTAAGAGCACCGACTGCTCTTGCAGAGGACCTGGTTTCGATCCCCAGCACCCACGTGGCAGCTGAGAACCGTCTGTAATTCCAATTCCAGGAAAACTCCAGTTCCAGGAGAATCAGACACCCTCTTCTGACCTCCGCGGCATTGCACGACACGGGTGCACAAACCTACATGCAGACTGTACATTCATACACATAGAAAATAAATAAAATTATGGGCTGGAGAGATAGCCTAGCGGTTAAGAGTGCCAACCGCTCTTGCAGAGGACCTGGGTTCGATCCCCAGCACCCACATGGCAGCTGAGAACCGTCTGTAACTCCAATTCCAGGAGAACTCCAGTTCCAGGGGAATCCAAGACCCTCTTCTGACCTCCGTGGCATTGCACGACACGGGTGCACAAACGACAGTACATTCATACACATACAAAGATAAATAAAATTAAAAAAAAATTAAAAAAAAGAAAATAAATAAAATTAAAAAAAAATTTAAAAAAATAAAATAAAGAATATAAAAGTGATTTTTCATGTAATTTAAACCACTGGACCAGAGTATAGCAACTAACTGAAAGCTGAAGCTTAATCTTTTCCATTCTCATATATGTAAAACTTGAACTTCCTCATGTTTCACATGGGCCAAAATCTCCCTAACTTGTGGTCATAAAATCTCCTCAAAGACTGAACATTTCAACTCCTTCACTTCTATAAAGCAAGGAGATCTGTGAAAACAGGATTAAAAAATAAATCTGTCTTAGGCAGCTGCTGCTGAGAACACAAATAGCAACAGTTGCTATGGTGCTTAGTTCTCTCTAACTGGATACCACTGGGTACAGCCACATACTTATGTTCCAACCTCAAATGCTGACGGAGTATTAATAAGCCTCACATTGCACATAATCATGTGATGAGAGAACATGGTTCTAGAAAGAACATCTCCCTACAAACAAATGACAAATTAATCAAGTCTAACAAAGAAGTACAACATCCTAGATTTACATAACAACTAGCAATTACCATGTAATCTGTTTATTAACCTTTTTAATCCTCCCATTCACTTAATGAGGCAAATGTTTTCTCATCTCATTTTACAGATAAAGAAACCATAGAAGGAAAGTTCAATATCCTGAAGGCTATAGAGTTACCTGTGGAAAATCTATAATTTGAATTTGGAGAGCTGTCACAGTTAGCCAAGACATCATAGTTTAAATAATACATACAGTGATACCAAGGGAAAAACAGAGATACATTTGTACATGTATTCAGCTATATACCTATAGATACCCCTAAAATTAAACTACATTGTTTAAAACTCACTTTATTCACTTAAAAGTTTTCTGTTTTAGACCAAAAAAAAAAGTTTTCTGTTTTAACAATAGGATTAGACAACAAACTACAAAAAAAACAGAAACTGGTATTTTATGTAGTGTCTGAGTCAGAGGTAAGAACTATGAGATGCAGGGCATGCCCTCTAAAGTCAATATTCACCAATCAAAACCATGGTTAAAGTAAACACTACTAACATCTAGAAAATGTACTATTAACAACATTTAAGCCATGTTTAATTTAGACATTTAGCTATCAATCCTGCCAAGAACTTGAGAAAGAATGAAACAGTATGCACTCTTAACTGATGAGCTATCTCTCCACAAACATACCCCTTTAAAAAAGATTTAAGTATTTTATTCTTTATATCTATGTGCATGTGTTATGTTGAATATATGCAGTATTTCATAATACAAACATGTGCCAGGAGAGATGACGCATGCCTTTAATCCCAGCACTCAGGAGTCAGAAGCAGGCAGATCTCTGTGAGTTCAAGGCCAGCCTGGTCTACAGAGCGAACTCCAGTACACCTGGGACTAAAGGGAGACCCTGTCTCAAAAATACCAAAAAACTAACAAAGCCCACAAACATGTATATATACAGTGAGGTGGCTTGAATGAAAATGTCCCCCATAGACTCCAAGTATTCAGATGTTTTGTCACCAGTTGGTGGTGCTGTTTTGGGAGATCTTAGAAGGTGTGGCCCTGCTGGAGGAAGCACATCACTGGGGGTGGGCTTAGAGAGTTCAAAAGCCCTGCCAGTCTCCAGTTGTCCTCTCTCTGATTCCTGTGCCTGCTTTATGATGTGAACCTGGACTTTCTGCTCCAGCTCCTGCCACCATGCCTCCCCACCATGATGGACTCTAATTCCCTGGAACTGTCAATTGTAGGCTCAAATAAACTCCTTTTATAAGTCCCCTTGGTCATGGTGGGTGGTGGGTTGGTTGTATTAGTGTCAGAGTGACTAATACACACACACACACACACACACACACACAAACACACATACAACTAGAGGAGAAGTGAGGTGAGGGGTTCATACCCCAGGGCTAGCCTGAAGGTTGTGTTTCTCCTGCCTCCCCCTCCTGAATGCTGGGATTTCAGATGTGCACCACCAAGGCACTCAAGAGGCTAAGACAGAAAGATCAAAAGGCAAGAACATGAAAATGAAGGAAGAATCACATGGAGATAAAGTGTTGATTACCTTACTTGAGCTTGTAGCTCATAAACACTATGGGTGATGAGTTCATGTTTTGAAACATGTCAAAGGATTGTTTTTATGAATTAATGGATGAGTTCTGATTCACTATCTTTAATCTAATTAAAAAATAGTTTTGAGGGCTATAGCAGCTATGCTTGAATGCTAATACTCAGGATGCTGAAACAAGAGGAATGCACCAGTTCTAGGCCAACCTGGGCTACAGTGTGAAACTGTGTCTCAAAAACAAAGAAATCACTTTCTCTGAGCATGGTCAGAGAAATGGTTTTATAATCTCAACATTCAGAAAGCTAAGACAGGAGGATTCACTGTGAGTTCAAAGCCTACCCGGTTTCCAAGCCAGCCTGGAATATAAAGTTCCAAAATTAACATTTTTTTTAATTTAAAAAAAAGTAAGAAAGAAGGAAAGAGAGGGAAGGAAGAAAAGAAAGTAGGTCTGCGGCAATTAAAGGTCACAGTACAAGAGGTAGAAATGGTTATTTTAGATAAGAGTAGGAAGGCTGCCATTTATGAACAGGTCACACACTAATAGGGCTGAATGAAGTTTAAGGAACAGCCACATCAAAATATAGCCAAAGGGTGAATCTAGATAGCTAGCTAGAGGCCAGATATAATGAGACCATGTTGCGGGAAAATTCAGTTAACTATAATAGGTAGCATTCTAACCAATGCCCCCTAGTGCATAAGCAGAAGTCAGGGGACCTCCCTGGCCACACCCATGAGATGGGATGTGGTGACACAAAGGTCTAAGATTTGGCCCTGGGAAATGAAATTGCACTGCCTATAAAACCCAGCCATTTTTTGAATAAGCTTCTCTCTGTACTTGGATACCTTACAATGTGTCTGTGTATTGTGCTTTTCCCGCCTGTGTTTTCTACATGGCTCACCATGGGAATAAATGGGATGACCCCCATCATGTGGCCAATGAGAAGATTTTTTGTTTCATTCTAAAAGTGGTTAAGAAGCCAATGAACGATTTAAATAAAGAGATAGCACGATCTGATTTACATTTTCAAAATATTGCTGGCTATTATGTAGGAGCAAGGACATAAGTAGATGGACGGGCAGCTACTATATTGATCTGGACCCAAGTGTAAAAATGCTGAGAAGTGGCTTTAATCCCAGAACTCAGTAACCAGAGGCAGGCAGATCTCTGAGTTCAAGTCCAGCCTGGTCTACATAGCAAGTTCCAGGGCAGCTGGGGCTACTGGATGACCCTGTCTCAAAAAGACCAAATAAGCCGGGCGAGGTGGCGCACGCCTTTAATCCTAGCACTTGGGAGGCAGAGACAGGTGGATCTTTGTGAGTTCAAGGCCAGCCTGGTCTACAGAGTGAGTTCCAGGACAGCTGGGGCTACAGGGAGACCCTGTCTCGAAAAGGACAAAAAAAAAAAGACCAACTAGACCAAAAAACCCACAAAGGCCAAGAAGTAGATATACAGTATACACTGTGAAGGCAAAGGCAGTAAGTCTTACTCATAAAATGAGGCCTATGAGAAAAAGAAAAAAGACAAAGGTGAGTCAAATACTTTTTTCTAAGACTTAATTATTTTTTTAGCTGGGCACTGTGGCATACACCTTTCACCCAGCATTTAGGAGGCAAGGCAGGGGGATCTCTGTGAGATCCAGGCCAGCCTAGTCTACACAGCAAGTTCCAGGTCAGCTGGGGCTACAGGGAGACCCTGCCTCAAAAAAAAAAAAAGTTTTTAATAATGTAAATGTATTAGCCTACATAAGTATATGTCCATCATGTACATGTAGGAGCCCAAGAAGGCCAGAGGAAGGCACTGGATCTCTAGTAACTGGAGTCTACGGTGGCTGTGGATCCCTATGGGTGCTGGGCGCGACTTGGGTCCTCTGCAAGAGCATAAGTGCCTCTAACCACTGAGTCATATCTCCCCCCTGTTCCAATACGTTTTGATCTAAGAAACTAAAAGAATGTGTAAGAATGAACAGAGGAGCCACTCTGGATAGCCAGAGAAGGTAAAACAAGAGTTTTTGGAGATTATTTTGGCTCATTTTGGACATGTTTAGTTTGAAATACTTCTGGGGCCTTTTTTGTGTTGTTTGGTTTTTTTTTTTTTTTTTTTTTTTGGTCTTTTCGAGACAGGGTCTCCCTGTAGCCCCAGGGCTGGCCTTGAACTCACAAAGATCCACCTGCCTCTGCCTCCCAAGTGCTAGGATTAATAAAGGCCTGCACCACCATGCCCAGCTTTCTTGGGCCTTTGGAGTTAAGTTAAAGGCTAAGTAGTCAAGTATAAGTTCCTACAGAAAGGTCTAGAAATGAACTTGGGAAGTCATCATCCTAATAACATTGAAGACATCATAGGGTACTGAGAACCAGGAATGAAAATAGTTAAGAAAGCAACCAAGCTATGTTGCCTAGCATTATTCCAATACTGATTATTACCACCATCTTCTGGATTCTCCAGGGAACCAGTCTTTGTCAAACTGTCTCCTGATATCTCCTCCAGGAGATAGTCTGAACAAAGACCCTGATATCTCCTCCACTCCTTCACTTTGTTCACTTACTCCTCTGAGCCCAGGCACCAAATTCTTTTTTTTTTTTTCCCAAATTCTGTCTTATTTCAGGCTGCTTTCTAAGTACTCCTTCATAAATTTGAAGGCAGCTGCAACAGCTAAGATCTGAATGTATCTTTTCTCAAGTCTGCAGGAAAGACAACCCCTCATTCATCTCCAGACAACTTTCTCGTCTTTCACCTTTGGGCTTCAAACTTCCAGTTGCTCATATTTATATTCAACACTGTTTATCTTGGGAGAGCCAGAGAAGAGCAGGATAGTGTCCTAATTATAAAGGCTGACTTGAAGACTGCTATCTAAAATAAACAAATTCCTTTATTTTTAATTTTTTATTTTATTTTATTATTATTTTCTTTTTGGTCTTTTTGAGACGGGGTCTCCCTGCAGTCCCAGCTGTCCTAGAACTCTCTATGTGGAACAGGCTGCCCTTGAACTCACAGAGAACCACCTGCCTCTACCTCCCAAGTGCTAGGATTAAAGGCGTCCGCCACCACGCCCACCTGATAAATCCTTTTAAAACAATGATCATAAATGTTTCAAATCTCTTAGCTTACTAAATGAACCATAGTGGACCATGTTTTCTTTCTTGGAGTTAAAGTTATAATTAACTTTACAGTGGCAGGAGAGATGGTTCAGCAGTTAAGAGTGCTTCCTGCTCTTGGAGGGGACCCAAATTTGGCTCCCAGTACCCACATGGTAGCTCACAACTGCTTGAAACTCCAGTTCCAGGGGATCTGACATCCTCTTCTGGCTTCTTCAGCAAGCTCCTACAGACACACGGTGCATATAACCTTGTATAAATACATGCAATACATACATACACACATACAACTTTAATCCTAGCACTTGGGAAACAGAGGTAGGCAGATCACTGTGAGTTGAAGGCCAACCTGGTTTACATAGCTAGTTCCCTATAGACCCAACTGGCCTGGAACTTGCTATGTAGACCTCAAAGAGATCCGGCCAGTCTCTGCCTCCTGAGTAAAGGGTTTAAAACTTTTTAAATTATTTTCTGTGTATGGGTATATTGCTTGCATATATGTAAGTGAACCCATGTTGTGCAATGCCTGAGGAAGTCAGAAGAAGCCATCAGAGTCTCTTGGAACTGGAATTACCAACAGTTGTTAGTCACCATGTGGATGCTGGAATTGAACACAGGTCCTCTAAAGAACAAGCCAGTATTCTTAACCACTGAGCCATGTCTCCAACCCCAAGTTTAATTTTTTTTTTGAAACAGGGTCTAGAGACACAAATGTGACTTAAAATGGGCCTTAAAATAATTACAGAATGCATGAAATCCAGCCTGGATAGGGGAAGTTGGAGAGGTACAATAGGGGAAGGGGGCTAAACATGATTAAGATGTATGAAATGCACAAAAACTCAATAAAAATGGGGGTAAAAGTAAATAGTTTTTATAAGTAACTTTACAAAGCCTTAAATACCTTGATTTTATCCTCCTTCCCCTTTTCTTCCTTGTTTGCTTTCTAATTTTATTACCACAACATAAAGATGCAGAAATATTTTCATTACTAAACCCTAGAAAACAAGTCAGTTAAAACAAGATTTGTATTTTTATTAATTTTATTTATTTCTGTATGTGTATGAATGTACTGTCTGCATGCAAGTTTGTGCACCTGTGTCGTGCAATGCCGCAGAGGTCAGAAGAGGGTGTCGGATTCCCCTGGAACTGGAGTTCTCCTGGAATTGGCGTTTCAGATGGTTCTTGACCACCATGTGGGTGCTGAGGATCGAACCCAGGTCCTCTGCAAGAGTGGTCAGCGCTCTTAACCGCTAGGCCATCTCTCCAGCCCCACAAGATTTGTATTTTAAGCCTTTTTTCTTCAGCATAAATGTGTTTATCTAATATCTCTAAGTCACTAATGTAATAATTATACTGTTGTTGGGAAACTACTAAGATTTCTGCCTGCAACTATAATTAACATATCAGTGTGGGAACACTATAACTTTATATTAACTTTTCTCAAAAAGCATGTTTGGAAAAAGGCAGCATGATGGTACACGCCTGTAATCCCAGCACTTGAGGCAGAGGCAGGCAGATGACTGTGAGTTCAAGGCCAGCCTGGTCTACATAGAGAGTTCTAGCCCAGCTGGGGCTACAGGGAGACCCTGTCTCAAAAAGACACCCCCAAACAAAAAGCATGTTTTGGGTTTGGGGCTTGTTAAAAATCCTAGGAATGGGCTAGGGGTGATGGCACACATCTGTAATCTGCTGAGGCAGGAAGATGAGTTTGAAGCCAGTCTAAAACTACATATTGAGATCCTGCCTGGAAGTGGGAGGAATCCCAGTAACATGCATGCAGTCTTCCTCTTCCACAAGCTTCCTATGCCAAAAATTAAGAAAAATGGCATAAAATATAAATTATATACTATTTAGATTTTTTTAAAAAATCCAGCCGGGCGTGGTTGGGCACGCCTTTAATCCTAGCACTTGGGAGGCAGAGGCAGGCAGATCTTTGTGAGTTCAAGGCCAGCCTGGTCTATAGAGAGTTCCAGGACAGCCGGAGCTACAGGGTGACCCTGTCTCAAAAAGACCAAAAAAAAAAAAAAAAAAAAAAAAAATCCAAAGGCAGACTTACTGGAGCCTTCTGAAAATATAGTAAAATACATAAAGCATATTGTTATAAAGTAGATTTGAACAAAAAAAGCTATATTCATAACATGCATAACAAACTAGATTCCCAAACACAGTAAAACCAGTATAAGTATACCATGTGTTCACCATTTATTCAATCCCAGAGAACTAGAAGATACACACTAAGAAAAGAAACCACAACTCTTCAGTGTTGCTATGAAATCATTCTGATAAAAAAAAAAAATGCTTGTTAATTTTTTTTCTATTCTCAAAGCTGGAAGTGGGGGTCTAGAGAGATGGCTCAGCAAAGCACTTATGCCTGAATTCTCAGGTTTGAATCCCAACACCCATATGGCAGCTAACAACCATCAGTAACTCCAGTTTCCAGGAGATGCCCTCTTCTGACCATCAAGGGCACTACACAGTAGGATTACACTTACATTCAGGCATAACACTCATACACATTATTACTTTTTTGGGGAGGGGTGTCTTTTTTCCAGACAGGGTCTCCCTGTAGCCCCAGCTGTCCTGGAACTCACTCTGTAGACCAGGCTGGCCTTGAACTCCCAAAGATCCACCTGCCTGTGCTAGCACAAATTATTTTCTTTAAAAAACTGGAAGTGAGGCCGGGCGTGGTAGCCCACACCTTCAATCCCAGCACTCAAGAGACAAAGGCAAGCAGATCTCTTAGAGTTCAAGGCCAGCCTGGTCTACACAGCCAGTTCCAGGCCAACGAGGACTAAAGGGACACCCTGTCTCAAAAAGACCAAAAAAAAAAAAAAAAAAGCAGTGGCACATGCCTGTAAATGCCAGCACTTGGGAGGCCAAGAGAGCAAAGTTATCCCTGTCTGAACTACACAGTGAGATCTTACCCTTCCTCCTCAAAAAAAAAAAAAAAGGGGGGGGGGGCTTCTCAATGAACAACTCTGATCTTCCTAAGTAAATTTTGAATGAATTTAAAAGGAAATGAAGCTAAGGCTGGGGAAAGTGGCTCAGGAGTAAAAATGCTAGCTTTGCAAACCAACAACCTGTGTTCAATCCCTGGAACCTGCATTAAAAAAATCAGATGTGGGGCTGGAGAGATGGCCTAGCGGTTTAGAGCGCCGACTGCTCTTACAGAGGACCTGGGTTCGATCCCCAGCACCCACATGGCGGCTGAGAACCGTCTGAAACTCCAATTCCAGGAGAACTCCACTTCCAGGGGAATCCGAGACCCTCTTCTGACCTCCGTGGCATTGCACGACACAGGTGCACAAACTTGCATGCAGACAGTACATTCAAACACATACAGAAATAAATAAAATTAATTAAAAAAAATCAGATGTGCCAGGTGTGGTGCCTTTAATCTTAGCACTCGGGAGGCAGAGGCAGGTGGATCTTTGTGAGCTCAAGGCCAGCCTGGTCTACAGAGTGAGTTCCAGGACAGCTGGGGCTACAAGGAGACCCTGTCTCGAAAAAGAAAAGGGAAAAAAAAAAAGTCAGATGTGGGGGATGAAGAGATAGTTCAGCAGTTAAGAGCACTCTGCTCAGTCATGGAGATTGAAGTTTGGATCCCAGAACCTAGATCAGGTAGCTCACAAACACCTGTAACTTCAGCTCCAAGGGATCTGACTCCCTCTTCTGGCCTCCACAGTAACTCCCATACGGATACAGAGATGTAGATACAGACATACACACACACATTAATAAAGAAAATAAAATCTTTTTTAAAAAGAAAAAGGGGGCCGGGCATGGTGGTGCACACCTTTAATCCCAGCACTCAGGAGGCAGAGGCAGGCGGATCTCTGTGAGTTCAAGNAAAAAAAAAAAAAAAAAGTGCTTGAGAAATGGACCAATCAGAACCCAGATTTGGTTCCTACCACACTCATGGTGGCTAACAACCATTCATAATTCCAGTTTCAGGGGGTCCAACCACCCTCTTCTGGCCTCTATGGGCACTGCAGGCAGGTGGTACACTTATATACATGCAGGTATTTCTTTTCTTTTCTTTTTTTAAAATATTTTTAAAATTTTATTTATTTATTTTTTATGTGTATCAATGTACTGTCTCCATGTAGGTCTGTGCACCCGTGTCGTGCAATGCTGCGGAGGTCAGAAGAGGGTGTCGGACTCCCCTGGAACTGGAGTTCTCCTGGAATTGGAGTTACAGACGGTTCTCAGCCGCCATGTGGGTGCTGGGGATGGAACCCGGGTCCTCTGCAAAAGCAGTCAGCGCTCTTAACCGCTAGGCTATCTCTCCAGCCCACATGCAGGTATTTATAAACTAAAAATAATGTTTAAAAAAGCAGATGTGGTGAAAAGTATCTTTAATCCCAGTATTCCTATGGCGAGATGGGACACAAGGCAAAGACAGAAGAGTCTCCTACAAGTTGCAGGCCATCTGGCCTACTCTACACAGTACAACAGCAAAAACAAAGAGAAACTCTGCCTGAATAAGGCTATGAGAACCAACTCCAGAAAAGTTGTCCCCTGACCTGCACCCACACACAATGCCATATGCACGTCTACCTAGTAGCACAGATGCAAACATACCACTAAATAAAGATTTTTTTAATTTATTTTTATGTGTACGAGTATACTGTCTGCATGTAAATTGGTGCACCTGTGTCGTGCAATGCCGCAGAGGTCAGAAGAGGGCATCGGATTCCCCTGGAACTGGAGTTAAAGACGGTTCTTAGCCGCCATGTGGGTGCTGGGAATCGAACCCAAGCCCTCTGCAAGAGCAGTTGATGCTCTTAACCACTGAGCCATCTCTCTACCCACCTAATAAAGATTTTTTTAAAGAGCTGAAGTTATACACAGTACTGCATATCTGCAAGCCCAGAACTAAGGAGGCAGAACCAGGAGGTTAGCCTGCCACAAGTTTAAGGATAGCCCAGTCTACAAGGCAAGCTCCAGTCTAGCTAAGACTACATGGTAAGGTTATCTCAAAAGACTAAAAGAAGCAGTCTGGAAGGCCTGTATCTCATTCAGAGTAACCCAGAGACTTCGGAACTGATACTTATATGCCCCTCCATATACGATTTATCTTAAGAACACATATCAAAGTCTATTTTAACTTTATTAGGTTAAAATTCAAATTAGACAAAGACATTACTGAATAGTAAAATAATAATTATGTTAGAGGTGACATGAAGAACACAGACAACTGTCACAGAGACTGACAGTCCTGGGACCAAACAGTCAAGTACCAATTTCCAAGATGTTTAAGAGCTCAAACAAGTGAGAAAAAACCTCCTTGCCTCAATGCCTTCGATGAAATGAGTAAAGTTTAGAGTACCTCCTACAGAATCAATGTGAAGACTGGAAGAACTAAAATCTGTACATGCCGAGGCTGGAGAGATGGTTAAGAGCGCCGACTGCTCTTGCAGAGGACCCGGGTTCGATCCCCAGCACCCACATGGTAGCTGAGAACCATCTATAACTCCAGTTCCAGGGGAATCCCACACCCTCTTCTGACCTCCACAGCACTGCACGACATGGGTGCACAGACCTGCATGCAGACAGTACAGTCATACGCATAAAGAATAAATAAAATTTTTAAAAAATCTGTACATCCCTAAATATAGGGACAGTTTGTGTTTGTTGTTACAGCTTTTAATCATACTTCCCCCCAATAAAAAGCGATTTTAAAAAGTAAAGCCCCCAACATACCTATTTTGCCTCATTCATATACAGGGAAAGGGGCTCTCTGGTGTCTAACCACAATAATGTCTGGGGAAACAGTAAAGTAGTTAAATCATTTCTTCATTGTATTGCTGCTAATTCTGGCCCTTAAGTTGTCTGTACTGACAAAACAAAGGGCTTCCAGGTATTTCATACCTTCCCCTCTCCTCCTTCCTGCTAACCTCAGAGCTTCCTAACAGGCATCATACCACTCTATTTATGATTATCTGTAAATAAAACTAAAACCTCTGAAATCTTAGTAGCCTTGCAGCCTCTGCTTGCTGAATAACAGAAACCCAATTTCCTCCTTATACTCACAAAGTTTTCATTACTAAACACAGCTAGGAACAAGAATTAGTCTATCACAATGCTTGGTAGCCCAAAACTTTAATAATGCCTACTTTTCCTAACAAGATAAAAACTATCAGACCAGTTCTCCAGATGCTAGCTCCTGTTAAATTTCACATATCACCAATTACCAAAAGTAATCACAGCACATTGTTCTATGTAGACCAAGGTGGCCTTGAACTCACAAAGATCTGCCTGCCTCTGCCTAGCACAGTTTGACTTTTGATCAAGGCAAACTTAAACAACTAGAATAACAAAATCTAAAGCAGCAAAGAAAGACTAAGTCTTCTGTAAGATGATTTTAATGTCAAGTATGATGGCACACACCTTTAATCTCAATACTCTGGAGGCAGAGGTAGGCAAATCTCTGATTCTGAAGCAAGTCTGGTCTACATACTGAGTTCCAGACCAGCCAGGGGCTGAAAAGAAAAAGATTATCTAATTCTCTCAGCTGATATGGTAGGGAAGGAAATAAGTTAAGCACCTGAAGAAGCTTAGGTTATAAAAAGCAGGTCTTGCGAAGTGGCGTACACCTTTAATCATAGCACTTGGGAGGCAGAGGCAGGCGGATCTCTGTGAGTTCAAGGCCAGCCTGGTCTACATAGCAAGCTCCAGGCCAGCTGGGGCTACAGGGAGACCCCACCCCCACAAAACAAACAAAAAAACTGGAGAGATGGCTCAGTGGCTAAAAGCAGTGGCTCCTCCTAAGAGGACCCAATTTTGTTTGATTCCCAGTGTTATGTCAGGAGTCCCAAGACAGAGATCAAGATGGCACGGACCTCGAAGTCACTGCTCTTCTCTTCCAGCCAGGACCCCGAGATCTCCAAAGTGTGGGAAGAAAGCCCACACAAGGCACAGGAGGAGGCTAACACCTGATTCCAAAGAGATCACCAGATCCAAATTGTTTCCCTTCAGGCTTTCACCTAGCCTAATTGGCCAGATTCTAACACCTCGAAATCTTCCCTCTCCTGGCTTGGCCTATAAGAGATTCCCTAGGCCACCCCAGAGGTGCACTTCCCTTGGTCTTTCACTCCCTGAATTTTCCTCTTTCACTTTCACTTTTCCTTAACTCCAGTTCCAGAGGATCTGACACCCTAGATTGGCCTCCAAGCCATTGCATAATGTGGGTACACTTATACATACGCAGGCAAAACATACACATAAAATATAAAAACAAAACTTTAAAAAAAGACCAAAAAGGGCTGGAGAGATAGCCTAGCGGTTAAGAGCAACAACGCTCTTGCAGAGGACCCGGGTTCGATCCCCAGCACCCACATGGCGGCTAAGAACCGTCTGTAACTCCAATTCCAGAAGAACTCCAGTTCCAGGGGAATCCAAGACCCTCTTCTGACCTCCGCAGCATTGCACGACACGGGTGCACAGCCTGATGCAGACAGGTACAATTCATACAACATACAAAAATAAATAAATAAATAATAAAAAAAATTTAAAAAAAAAAAAAGACCAAAAAAAAAATTTTATCATTTTTAAAAAATAAAAAAAAGCCAGCGTTGGTGGCCAGCCTTTTAATTCCTAGCACTTGGAGGCAGAGGCAGGCGCAGATCATTGTCAAATTCCAAGGCCAGGTCCTGGTCCTACATAGGCAAGTTCCCAGGACAGCTAGGGCCTACAGGAGAACCCCTGGTTCTCAAAAAAGACCAAAAAAATAAAATAAAAAAAAAAAATAATAAGCTGGCTGTGTGGACATGCCTTTTATCTCAGCACTTGGGAGGTAGAGGCAGGTGGATCTTCGTTGAGTTCAAGGCCAGCCTGGTCTACAGAAGTGAGTTCCAGGACAGCTGGGGTCAGGGAGACCTGTCTCGAAAACAACCAAAAAATAAATCAAATCAACATAATAAATAAAAAATAAATAAATAAGTAAACAGAAAAAGAAAACAGTCGGGCATGGGGCCACACCTTCATCAGGTTAGGAGGCAGAGGCAGGTCAGACTCTCTGTGAGTTTCAAGCCAGCCTATCCTACAGAACCAAGTTCCAAGCCAGCTGGTGCTACAGGCAGACCCAGTCTCAAAAACACACACCAAAAAAAAAAAAAAAAAAATAGAAGCAACATAATTTTTTTGCTTAAAAAAAATAAAACAAGGGCGGAGAGATGTGCTCAGCGGTTAAGGAGTGAACGAGCTGATGTTGCAGAGGACCCAGGTTTGATTTTCCCAGCATCCACATGGAGGCTAAGAACGTCCTTTAAGGCCAGGCATGGTGGCACACAATGCCTTTAATCTAGCATTTGGGAGGCAGAGGCCAGGTGAATCTTCAGTGGTTCAAGGCCAAGCCTGGTCTATAACGTGACGTTCCAGGCTAGCCTGGTCTACATAGAGTTTGGGGCTGCAGGGAGACCCTTCTCCAAAAAAAAAAAAAAAAAATAGCCGGGTGTCATGGCGCACGCCTTTAATCCTAGCACTTGGGAGGCAGAGGCAGGTGGATCTTTGTGGGTTCAAGGCCAGCCTGGTCTACAGAGTGTGTTCCAGGACAGCTGGGGCTACAGAGAAACCCTGTCTCGAAAAGACCAATAAATAAATAAATAAATAAATAAATAAATAAATAAATAAATAAATAAAATAAAAATTTTAGTAAACTTTATTCATAAGTCAGTGAACCTTTTGGAAGAAAGCTGGTAAGCAGAAACAAAATTCAAAAGACATGCTTCTAATTTACTGAAACCAGTATTCTTCACATGCAAAAATGCCAATCAAATCAAATAGAATAAAACTTTCTAAGCAATGGAAAGCAAAAGGAAATATACTAGGGGCAAGAATGTAGCTCAGTTGGTAGAGTTCCTACCTACCAGGCATACAACCCAGTACCCTATAAACCCAGTGTAGTACTGCATGCCTGTAATCCCAGAATGGCAGTTCAAAACAGGAAAACAGGAAGATTAAGAATTCAAGGGCAGGGCTGGAGAGATGGCTCAGCAGTTAAGAGCACCAACTGCTCTTGCAGAGGACCCACATGGTGGCTAAGATCTGTCTTTAACTCCAGTTCCAGGGGAATCCGACGCCCTCTTCTGACCTCCGCGGCATTGCACGTCACAGGTGCACCAACCTACATGCAGACACTCACACACATAAAAAAAGAAAAATAAAAAAATAAAATAAAAAGAGTTCAAGGGCATCTTCTACTACAGTGATTTAGAAACTAAAGCCTGGCCTACATAAGGCACTGTCTCCAAAAAAAAACACTGACTAGGAAAGAAAGAGGGAGGAAGGAGAGGTCAAGAGAAAAGAGAAGAATATACCTGACTTCTTCCCTTCCTCCTTTCCTTCCTAGAGACAGGGTCTCCCTGTAGCCCCAGCTGGCCTGGAACTCACTATGTGGACCAGATAAGACCAGGTTGGCCTTGAATGCACAGAGATCCACCTGCCTTTACCTCCTGAGTGCTGGCATAAACGGTATACACCACCACGCCAGGTCCCAGACATCTTATCTATAAATGAAGGCACAATCTAATGTCCATCTTAATGATCATGAACTTTATCCTGGTAGAAGAAATCAACAAACAGGGTGAAAGGCCAGTGAGATGGCTCAGTGAGTAAAAGTGCTCATGGCAAAAGCCTGAAAATGGAACCCACCAAGAATCAGAAGCAGTGGCTCTTATCCATAATCTCAGAACTCCTACTGTGAGATAGCTGGGAGACACACTGGGATATGGAAGCTTAAAGGCCAGCGAGCCTATAGAGTATGCAGAAAGGAGAGAGACTGCCTCATCAAGGTGAAAGGAAAAAACAGACTCCTGAAAGTTGTCCTCATGGCCCACATGGGAATATCAGCCAGCTCCCACAAGTTGTCCTCTGACTTGTTTGTCCCTCCCACAAAATAAACATATATATATATATATAATAAACATATACATAAATTTAAAAAAAACACTTAAGCCTGAAAGGAAGTGTCATCCAGCAAGATGCTTAGTTAAGTACTTGCCTGATGACCTGAGTTTGAGCCCCAGAACCACATAAAGAGAACTGACTCCATGAAGTTGTCCTCTGGCCTCTACACACACACACACACACACACACACACACACACACTCTCCATGAAGTTGTCCTCTGGCCTCTACACACACACACACACAAACACACACACACACACACACACACACACACACACGCATTTATTTATGCATGTAGTTGTATGCATACCATGGTGGTGCACGCCTTTAATCCCAGCACTCGGAGGCAGGGACAGGTGGATCTCTGAGTTCAAGACCAGCCTGGTCTACATAGTAGACTCCAAGCCAGCTGGGACTAAAAGGAGACCCTCAAAAAGATGCTCCCAACCCCCCCAAAAAAGGGAAATTAGGAAGTAAAGCCATTTGTATGTGTTCGGCAAAAATTAGTGTCTAGAATGTACCCCAACCAATTCCAAAATTGTATCCCTAAGTCTCAAAAACTTTTCAAACAGGAATCTTATTTCCTTTTCCAGTTTTCTTTCTACCATAAGTGAAGATACCTAAAATCCTTAGAATGAATATATTTGAGTGATTTTACTTTTTCTGCTAAATCGACTGTTTTGTATATAATCAAAATTATAAAAACAAATGAGGAATTAGCTATAATACCTTAGATACAATAAGACCTAATGAGGATTAAAAGCAGGGCCTCACACATGGTAGGTAAACGCTCTATCACTGGGCTATATTCCTAACACTTTATTTTAAGATAAAGTATTGCTAACCTATACTCATGTTAGGTCAAACTTAAGATCCCCCTGCTTCAACATCCACTGTAATGGGAACTGAAGCATATGAAACTACACCTGGACTTGAGAATAATACTTTGGTGACTACCTATCAATAATCTTCCGGAAAATAATAATAGCAGAAACAGACTCAGATCTGTTCCTCATAACTACTGAGAACTATAGAAACCCACAATTACATAAAAACTTTAGCGGGGCTGGAGAGATGGCCTAGCGGTTAAGAGCACTGCCTGCTCTCGCAGACGACCCGGGTTCGCTCCCCAGCACCCACATGGACCCGGTCGATCCCCAGCACCCACACAGGAGAACTCCAGTTCCAGGGGAATCCGACACCCTCTTCTGACCTCCGCTGCATTGCACAACACGGGTGCACAAACTGGCATGCAGACAGTACATTCATACACATAAAAAAATAAATAAAAATTAAAAAAACAAACTTTAGCATAGTTTGAAGATAGTTTGTCTATAAATCATTTTTTATCTAAGCAGTTTAATAGAGAAACAAATTAGGGGGCTGGAGAGATGGCCTAGCGGTTAAGAGCGCCGACCGCTCTTACAGAGGACCCGGGTTCGATCCCCAGCACCCACATGGCGGCTGAGAACCGTCTGAAACTCCAATTCCAGGAGAACTCCAGTTCCAGGGGAACCCAAGACCCTCTTCTGACCTCCGCGGCATTGCACGGCACAGGTGCACAGACCTGCATGCAGACAGCACACTCATACACATAAATAAATAAATAAATAAATAAATAAATAAATAAATAAATAAATAAATAAATAAATAGAGAGAAACAAATTAGGAAGAAATGGCTATTTTAGTAATGAACTGACTACATAGATTTTTTTGTTGTTTTTTTTTTTTACTTCTTTTTTTGGTCTTTTTGAGACAGGGTCTCCCTGTAGCCCCAGCTGTCCTGGAACTCACTCTGTAGACCAGGCTGGCCTTGAACTCACAAAGATCCGCCTGCTTCTGCCTCCCAAGTGCTAGGATTAAAGGCGTGCGCCACCACACCCGGCTTTTTTTTTACTTCTTATGTGTATGAATGTACTGCTTGCATGTAGGTAGATGCACCCATGTCACATAATGCTGCAGAAGTCAGAAGAGGGCATCGGATTCCCCTGGAACTGGAGTTAAAGACAGTTCTTAGCTGCCATGTGGGTGCTAGGAATGGAACCCAGGTCCTCTGCAAGAGCAGTCAGTGCTCTTAACCGCTGAGCCATCCCTCCAGCTCCGATTTTTTTTTTTTCAAGGCAGGGTTATTATATAGCCAGGGTGGCCTAGAACTCACTCTGCAGCCCAGTCTGGTCTCAGATTCACAATCTTCCTATCTCCATGTTCCAAGTGCTGGGTTTACAGCTGTGTGCTACTACACCTGTCAGTTTACTATATATTACAATTACACCCAATGCTCAGATCAACTATTATAAGGCAGGAAAATAAATTTTAAGAATATCTTAGCAAGCTCAAATGTATTTAATATCAAGAAAGAAGAACAATCTCAGGACTTTATAATTATAGTTCACTTTGGAATCAAATAAAAAAATGGAGGCTGGAGAGATGACTCAGTGGTTAAGAGTGCATATTGCTCTTAGAGATGACCTCAGTCCATGTTCCAACACCCATATCAAGAGGCTCACAACTGCCTGTAATTCTAGCTCCAGGGGGCTCCAATGCCTCTGGCCTCCCAAGCACCTACATTCATGTGCACATAATCACACACAGACACACACACACACATACACATAATTTAAAATAAAAATAAATCTTTTTTATTTTATTTATTTTTGTATGTGTATGAATGTGCTGTCTGCATGTAGGTTTGTGCACCCGTGTCATGCAATGCCGTGGAGGTCAGAAGAGGGCGTCAGATTCCCCTGGAACTGGAGTTAAAGCCAATTCTCAGCCGCCATGTGGGTGCTGGGGATCAAACCCGGTTCCTCTGCAAGAGCACTTGGCACTCTTAACCGCTAGGCCATCTCTCCAGCCCATAAAAATAAATCTTAAAAAAAAAATTTCATGCTGGGCATGGTGGCACATGCATTCAATCCCAGCACCTGGGAGGCAGAAGCAGGCAGATCTCTGTGAGTTTAAGGCCAGCCTGCTCTACATAGCAAGTTCCAAGTTCCAGGCCAGTTGGAGCTACAGGGAAACCCTGTCTCAAAAAGAAAAAAAAAAAGAATTTCATTTAAAAAAAAATCACTGCTTACACCTTTACAGTCATTAAGATCTAAACTTGATAAGCATCAACACTAGATAAATTAGTTCAATTATTCATGTTTTCTCAATTAAAAAATAAAATGAGCAGTCTATATTTTAAACACTGCTGAAAACAACTCAAAGCCAAAACATTCAACAGATCACTCAGAATGGCAAAGTGTTAGTACACAAAAATGTTAATTTATTCTGATCACACCAAGAAGAAAAAGGAAGGAGAAAAGGAAGGCAAGATAATTAACCATTAGAAAACCACATGTACTCACTGGTGGAGTTGCCTTGCATCTGAATGATGCACTTGGACTCCTTGCTGGTCTCTCGAGAATTGAAGGGCCTGACTCGAACAGCTACCTTCACTGAGGCTCCGGACATTCTGATGGGCTTGTAATATATATGCAGTCCAGAAATGAATAAAATCTTCTTTTGACGTTATATTCAAATTTCCTTTGGAAAGAAAGATTTCACACAAGATAGTCAGATAATAAGGAAGCACAGGCCAGTTTAAACACTACTATTTTAGCTCTATTTCTAAAAGCCTTTTTTCCTCCTCTACAAATCTTATATTTCCAATGGTAATTTACCAAATATTGAAATTCCTTTTCCTATCCCACTATCTCTTTCTCAGAACTAAAAAATTTCCCAGCTGGGCATGGTGGCCCATGCCTTTAATCCCAGCACTTGGGAGGCAGAGGCAGGCAAATTTCTGTGAGTTCAAGGCCAGGTCTACATACTAGCAAGCTCCAGGCCAGCTGGGACTAAAGGGAGACCCTGTCTCAAAAAGACAAAAAAAAA
>VZQC01002030.1:6263612-6287289 GCA_009823505.1 Rhizomys pruinosus | reverse complement strand
TCCTAAACTGATTTAAAAAAAAACAAAAAAACTTTTGGGGTGGGGAGTGTAGAGATGGTTCAGAGCAGATAAGAGCATGGCTCTTCTTGAAGAGGATCCCAGGTTCAATTCCTGCACCCACATGGTATAGCTAACTACCATCTGTAACTCCAGTTCTATGGAATCTACAACTGTCCATAATGGCTCTTCAGGCACATTAACACACACAGGTACAATTACATTCATCTGCAAATCAAACACACATAAATACATAACAAATGAAAAAAAAACTAAAAATATTATTTGGGGAAGTTTGAGACAGGACCTCACAATATAGCCCTGACTTGTCCTGTAACTCACTATGTAGACCAGACTAGCCTCAAACTCAAGAGATATGCCTGCTCAAAACCCCAGCTTAACCAATTAATTTAAAATAACTGGAAAATAAACAGACATGAATTTTTTCTGTTCTCTGAATTCAATTTCCAGTAACATTAAACACCCACTACACAACACACACACACACACTACACACACGTCGAGACACGAAGCAACAAATTTTATTTGTTGAAGGAATTGGGGGGGGGGGGAGAACAACAAAAAAACAAACAAACAAAACACAGAAAAACATGATAATTTCCAAAAGAAACAATCTCTTTAGCTGGGAAGAAATCTATACTCTATTCATTACAAAATCATCTTCCAGAAGAAAAAAAAAAAGTTAAAAAGGAAAAGTATTGGAGCTGGAGAGATGGCCTAGTGCTTAAGAGTGCCGACTGCTCTTGCAGAGGACCTGGGTTCAATCCCTAGCACCCACAAGGTGGCTGAGAACTGTCTTTAACTCCAGTTCCAGGGGAATCCAACACCCTCTTCTGACCTCCCCAGCACTGCATGACACGGGCATTCCTACACATTTTAAAAAAAAAAAGCCAGGCGTGGTGGCACACGCCTTTAATCCTAGCACTTGGGAAGCAGAAGCAGGCAGATCTTTGTGAGTTCAAAGCCAGCCTGGTCTACAGAGTGAGTTCCAGGACAGCTGGGGCTACAGGGAGACCCTGTCTCGAAAAGACCCCCAAAAAAAGGAAAAGTATTTATGAGTCCAAATATCACAGAACCTAAGAGAAGTTTAATCTGACCAATATTTTCCACATAATAAAGTACAGATAGAAATGCTTAACTTCTGGGCTGGAGAGATGACCTAGTGGTTAAGAGCGCCGACTACTCTTGCAGAGGACCTGGGTTAGATCCCCAGTACCCACATGGCGGATGAGAACTGTCTTTAACTCCAGTTCCAGGGGACTCAGATGCCCTCTTCTGACCACTACATTGCATGACACGGGTGCACAAACCTACATGCAGACAGTACACTCATACACATACAAAATAAATAAAATTCAAAAAAAAAAAGAAATGCTTAACTTCTTTTTTTGGGTACTTTTGAGACAGGGTCTCCCTTTAGTCTCAGCTGGCGTGGACCCTGAACTCAGAAATCTGCTTGCCTCTGCCTCTGCCTCTTGAGTGCTGGGATTGAAGGCATGCACCAGCACACCCAGCAGAAATGCTTAATTTTTTTTTTTTTTTGGTCTTTTTGAGACAGGGTCTTCCAGTAGCCCCAGCTGTCCTGGAACTCGCTCTGTAGACCAGGCTGGCCTTGAACTCACAAAGATCCGCCTGCCTCTGCCTCCCGAGTGCTAGGATTAAAGGCATGTGCCACCACACCAAGCTTACCTTACTTAATCATTAAGATACCCAGCAGAAATGCTTAATTTTTTTTTTTTTTTGGTCTTTTTGAGACAGGGTCTTCCAGTAGCCCCAGCTGTCCTGGAACTCGCTCTGTAGACCAGGCTGGCCTTGAACTCACAAAGATCCGCCTGCCTCTGCCTCTGCCTCTGCCTCCCAAGTGAGAAATGCTTTACTTCTATAGAGTGGCATATTACCAATGTTTCCCTCTATGGAACAAGTAAAAAATAAAAACAAATAAAACTCAAAGGCTACCCTCTAGTTTCTTATCCTATTATATTTTCTTAATTCTTATTTTACTTATTTTGTGTATATCCAAATGCTGTTTGTGATGTATGTGGGTGTGACTGAACAAATATCTGTGTAGGTGTGGAGGCAAGAGGTCAGTCTTCAGTGTTAATTCTTCAGGTGCCAGTCTACTTGGTTTTTTTGATCAAGGTCTCTCATTTACCTGGAGCTCAATGATTAAACTAGGATGACTGGCTAGAGAGTCCCAGGGATCCCTCTACATCCACGTCTCATGTACTATGATTATAAGAATATAACATGGCTGGGCATGATGGCGCAAGCCTTTAATCTCAGCACTTGGGAGGCAGAGGCAGGCAGATCTCTGTGAGTTCAAGGCCACCCTGGTCTCCACAGCGAGTTCCAGGAGAGCTGAGGCTGCAAAGAGACCTTGTCTCAGAACAAAAAAAAAAAAAGGAATATAACATGGGTTCTGGGGACCAATCTCAGGTCCTGTGCAAGAACTTTACTCACCAAGTTCTCTATCTATCTATCTATCTATCTATCTATCTATCTATCTATCTATCTATCTATCATCTATCTATCTATCCATCCTTCCCTCCCTCCCATCTATTATTTATTTTATATGTATGAGTGTACTACCTACACGAATGTAATGCACCCATATTGTACAATGTCTATGGAGTTCAGATCTCTTGGAAATGAAGTTGTTAGATGCCATGTGGGTACTGGGAAGTGAACCTGGATCCTCTCTGCAAGAGCAGCCAGTGTTCTTAACCATCATCTCTCCAGCCCTTCTCATCTTCTTAATAGCAGTATTATTATTTGAATTCTTGCTTTTGGGGAAATGTCTTCTATCTCTCACACCAGACAAACCTGCTCAGAGACCTCCTGTCTTATGTGCTAATACAACAGTACTTGGTACAAAAGCTCAGTATCTGTCAAGAGAATGAATTAATGAGCTTTATTTCCCTGGTGGGGGAAATAATCTATTAAAAGTCCTTTGCTAGGTTCTCTGATTTTTGTTATTGCTTCAAATGATTACAGTGCATTTTATTTTTATTTAATTTAGTTCTACTTTATTTTTTTTTTAATTATTATTTTTGGTCTTTCTGAAACAAGGTCTCCTCATAGTCCCAGCTGGCCTGGAAGGCTGGCCTTGAACTCAGAGATCCACCTGGCTCTGCTTGAATTAAAGGTGTGCACCACCACACCAGGCTAAATGCATTTTGTATTAATCTTTTTATATATGCTGCAATGTTTTTTTCTAGTCTGTTTTTCGGTTTTGTTTTTTTTTTACATTAAGTGTCCTTAATACATCAAATATTGTCATTATGTTTATCAAATGAAAGCTTAGTGATACCTCTCCCAATTAACGCTGCATAGGTTATAGTTACTAATCTAAGTACTTTCCCCCTCCCTCAAAAGAATCCAGCATTTAGCCAGGCCTTTAATCCTAGCTAGCACTCAGGAGGCAGAGGCAGGCGGATCTTTGTGAGTTCAAGGCCAGCCTGGCCTACAGAGTGAATTCCAGGACAGCTGGGGCTACAGGGAGACCCTGTCTCGAAAAGACCAAAAAAAAAAAAAAAAAGAATCCAGCATTTAGAAGAATCAAAATATAAAAACAGCTCAGTTTGGGTATGGTAGCACATGCCTGTAATTCCAGCTATTCAGGAAGCTGAGGCATGAGGATTACAAATTCAACACCACCTAGACTTGACCTAGCAAACCTTATCTCAATAATTTTTTTAGTACCTTTTTATTTTATGTGTATGAGTATTGCCTGCATGTGTGTAAGTGCACCTATGTTGTACAGCCTGTGGAGGTCAGAAGAGGGCACTGGATTCCCCTGGAACTGAAGTTACAAATGGTTGTCAGACACCATGTGAGTGCTAGGGTGCTAGGATCTGAACATGTGTCCTCTGCAAGAGCAGGCAGTGCTCCTAACCACTGAACCATCTCTCCAGCCCCCTCAATAAAAATTTTTAAAGGGCTGGGGATATAGCTCAGTGGCCCTAAGTTCAATCATCAGTACTGAAGAGAAACACAAAACAAAAACAAAAGACCACATCAACATTTCCATCCTGGACAGTCCTCTTTGATATATAATTATCATCTCAACTGTTATCATGTCCAAAACCAAATTCTCTCTCCATAAACTAACAATCTGTCAATTCTCCCACCACTCCACCCACTTTTGGAAACTAGGTCTCAAATCCAGGCTGGATTTGAATTCATCCTCATCCTCCTCTGCCTAAACCTCCCAATGCTGATTTTTTTTTTTTCCAATGCTGATTTTTTTCAGTCACTCCCTTCCTCTCATTCTCATCCCTTTACTCTAACCCATGCCTAGGACTCTATCAACAAATGAGCTATTCTTTGAGCTTTCCATGGGTGTATGGGTGTGTGAGTGTGAGTGTGTGTGTGTGTGTGTGTGTGTGTGTGTTGAGACCAGATCTCATTATGCATTCCTAGCTAGCCTGGAACCTGTTATATACACCAGTCTAGCCTCAAATTCAAACTCAAACTGCCTCTCCAGGGCTGGGATCAAATGCTTGTGCCACCACATCTGGCCTGAGCTTTTTGTTTTGATCCAACAGTCCTTTAGCAGAGTTATACAAAACAGAAATGAAAAGCAAATAAGCCTAGTCCATCACTGTCCAGTATTCAACAGTTTTGTTTTTTGGGTTTTTTTTTTTTTTTTTGTCTTTTTTGCTTTTTGAGACAGGATCTCCCTTGCCCCAGTCCCAGCAGTGTCCTGGAAACTCAACTTATGGTGTAGCCAAGGTTGGCCTTGAGCTTACAAAGAACCGCCTGCCTCTTGCCTCCCGAGAGCTAGGATAAAAGGCATGTGACACCAGCGCCGCCGCCAGTATGCAAACGAGTTTAAAAACAGGCCCTTGCGGGCGTGGATAAGATGGCCTAACTCAGAGAGCCCAAGTTCTATCCCCAGCACCCAACATGGACGGAGAACTTCTGAAACTCGAATTCCAGGAGAAACTCCCGTTCCAGGGAATCCCGACGACCCTCTCTCTGACCTCCGCGCATTGCACAATCAGGTGCACAAACTCTGCATGCAGAAGTAACATCCATACACTACAGAATATAAATAAATTAAAAAAAAAAAATAGGGCCTAACCTAGATAATTGGATGTATTAAATTGTTACATTTTTAATCCCTGTGTGTGGAGTGTTGTGTGTGTGTGTGTGTGTGACAGAGAAGAGAGAGAGAGAGAGAAGAGAGAGAGAGAGAGAGACGAGAGAGAAAGAAAGAAAACACGAACCCACATGAGCACATAGGAATGAATGCATGCACATGGTCAGAGAAAAATTTTCAGAGTCAGTTCTTTCTTTCTTTCTACCATACAGATCCTGGGACTGGAACTCAGGCGATTTGCGAGTATGCTAGCAGTGCCTCTTACCCACTAAAAACATTCTCCTCCAGCCCTGTGTTAATTTCCAAATCCTTACCTTTAAGGATTTTTTTTTTTTTTTTTTTTTTTTTTTTTTTTTTTTTTTTATGTGTGTTGAATGCACTGTCTGCATGTAGTTGTGTGCACCGTGTCAGTGCCAGTGCCGAGACACAGCAGAGAGGTGTCGGACTTCCCCTGGAACTGGATTTAAGATGGTTTTCAGCCGCCATTGTAGGTTGCTGGGGATCGAACCAGGTCCTCTGCAACGAAGCAGTTGGTCACGCTCTTAACCGCCTAGGCCATCTCTCCAGCCCCAGCTCTTAAGGATTTTTTAGTGATTTTGCAAAAACTCTAAGCCACAGCTTGCTTCAAGGTCAACACTTGAAACTATGAAAAGCAAGGGAAACGACCACGCTACCATCCTCCTACCACACTCCCACCTTTATTAAAGACAGAATCTCTGGTCCGGGCGTGTTGGCGTCAACCTTTAATCCTAGTACTGGAAGCAGAGGCAGGCGGCATCTTTGTGAGTTCAAGGCCAGCCTGGTCTCCATTACAAGTTGGATTTCTGTGAGATTGAGGGTAGCTTGGTGTACAGGGAGACCCTGTCTCCAATTAAAAAAAAAAAAAAAAACAACTAAGTAAAAAGAGCACGAATCTCTCTCACAGAACTTAAACCTCACTTATTTTTCCACTAGGTTGGCCAGCCAGTGATTCCTAACAATTCTCCTACTGGAACACCCCATCCCCCAGTACTAGAGTTACAAGTTTACAAGGCTATACCAAGCTTTACAAGGATGTTAGAGATCTGAACAAAGGTAATTACAATTATACTGAACTATTTTTACCCATTGAGGCAATTCCCAAGCCCCAAGATTAACCTTTCTAAAGTATGATTTTCCATGTCACTCTCAATTCTAAGAATCTAATACTGGGGCTGGAGAGATAAAACTCAGCAGTTAAGAGCACCGACTGCTCTTGCAGAGTACCAGGTTTGATTTTCCCAGCATCCACATGGTGGCTGAGACCCCTCTTTAACTCCAGTTTCCAGGGGAATCTAACACCCTCTTCTGAGCTCCAAAGAATGCACGACACAGGTGCACCCACACCTTATATGCGCAGGACCAGTATACCGATTACACATTAAAAAAATAAATAAATGGGCTTGAGAGACATTGCCTAGCGGTTAAGAGCGGTCGATGTTCTTACAGAGGACCAGGTTTGATCCCCAGCACCCACATGGCAGCTGAGAACTGTCTTTTGACATCCCAAGTTCCAGGGGAATCTGGATGCCCTCTTTGACCTCCAAGGGCATATTGCACAACATGGATGCACAGACCGACATGCAGACAGTACATTCATTTACACGTAAAAAAATAAAAGAAGTGTAGAATGATAAATAGAAAAAAGAACGAAGTCTAAGACTCAGCACCAAATCACGAGGGGATGCCATATCTTTTCTAGAAAGTCCTGAACCTAACCAACGCATACATATCTTTCATTATTCTCCTCCACTATTGAATCCCCTTATCCATTTTTATGTTTTTTTAATATCGCATTTACCATTCGATATGTGTATTAATGTGACGTGTCGCCATGCAAGGTCTGCTGCAGCCCGTGCTCATGCAATGCTTAGAGGTCAAGGAGGAACGAGCCTCCCAAGGGACTAGCTCGGCATTCCCCTGGGGGAGACTGGAGTTAAAGATTGCGTTTTCTCAGCCGCCCCGTAGGTGCTGGGGATCGAACCCGGGGTGCCTCTGCAAAGAGCAGTTGGTGCTCTTAACCACTAGGCCATCATCTCCAGCCCCACTATGAATCCCTTATAATGAACATATAAATTACTTTCTTCCTATGAGAGTGTCTCAACCCAAATACTCCAGTTATCAGTGACATTTCCTATAGGACTTACAGCCGCAAACACATGAAAACACTTGCCATTCATTTTTATGTGGACTGCATTCTCTTTGCACTGTTTCTTTTTTTTTTTAATATGTATGAGTTTTTGCCTGCACATATGTATGTAAAACACACGCATGCTGGTGCCCATAGGGGTCAGAAGACAGGTTCAGATTCCCCTGGACTGGTAGTTCTCCTGGAATTGGGTTACAGACAGTTCGCAGCCGCCATTGTGGGTGCTGGGACTCGAACCAGAGTCCTCTGCAATGAGCAAGTCGGAGCTCTCAACCGCTAGGCCAATCTTCCTCCAGCCCCTCTTGCACTGTTCTTTAATAGCACCTCCAAGTATCCTATTCCTCCAAAAATCTCTTTAAACTTGGGATCTTTGGAGGGGCAAGCTATTAACATCTGAGAAAAAAAATTTTCAAGACATTCCTAGAATATTTTAATGTGCCCCAAAGCAAAAGTCTGTCAAAGGTCAAGTTCCAACTGGCCTAGAACTAATGTAGTCAACTGGCTCAATCTCACCAGAAATCTGCCTGCGTTCTGCCTTCCAAGTGCTGAAATTAAAGGCTTACAAAGCCATGCCCAGTGTCTTTAATTTTTAAAAAGATTAAAAAAAAAAAAAAAACAGCAAAAAAAAATAAAAAAAAGTGTTTCGTGGTTTTCATGTTTTGATAGATAATAATATATTTATATATATACTATATATAAGTTCAGACAGCATATCCTGTATAAAATATTCCAAGATAACCAAATAGTTGATTAAGATAAGTTCTTTCATAACAGTTTAAAAAAAAAAAAGAAAAAAAAAAAAAGGCTTGAGTGAAAAGCCGAGTGCGGTGTACAGCCCTTTGAATTCCGGAGGGATATTCTTCCTGATGAGGAGTGTCTCAACCCAATACTCAGGATGGCTCGAAGGCAGAGGCAGGTTGACTTCTGTGAGTTCAAGGCGAGCTGGTCTATAGAGTGAGGTTCCAGCCAGCTGGGACTAAGGGAGACCCTGTCTCAAGCATTACAGATAAAAAAAAAAAAAAATAAAAAAAATAAGAGCAGGCCAGGGCTGAGAGATGGCTCCAGCAGTAAAAGCACTGACTACTCTTGCAGAGTGACCAGGTTCAATTCCCAGCACCCACATGGGCCTAAGAACCATCTTTAACTCCAGTTCCAAGGGAATCTGACACCTTCTTCTGACCTCTGTAGCATTATACAACACAGGTGTACCAACCTACATGCAGGCAGTAAACTCATACACATAAGTAAAAAAAAAATTTGCAAAAAAGCAGGCCAATAAATGAAGGGAATTAGAATGCTACTTCTTTTCTCCAACCCTAGTGATGAAAAGGCTTTCTGCCACAATTGCAAATAGTTGTCAAAACACATTACATGAAAAGCTGATTGGTGGGGGAATATTATAGATTAAGATTAAGATGAGGGGCTGGAGAGATGGCTCAGCGGTTAAGAGCACTGACTGCTCTTGCAGAGGACCGGGTTCCATTTCAGCACCCACAGGCTGCTGAGAACATCTTTAACTCCGTTCCAGGAGAATCTGACGCCCTCTTTCTGACCTCTGAGGCACTGCATGACTGGGTGCACCAACAATGCAGGACGTACACTCATACACATAAAAATAAAAAATTAAAAAAAGATGAAGATGAAGACATATACATTGTGAAATGTATCTAGAATGCAATACTAACCAGTGTCAAGTAACTATGTCACTAGATGTTTCACTGCAACGGCAAACCATATCACATCATATTCCCTAGAATCATAAAAATACAACACTGGACCTCAAACATTCAACGTCCCTTATGCATCCACCAGTTTTCCGTCTAGAGCAATAAACGTCTACAACGCAAAAATATACCGATGTGGCCCGGGCCCGTTTCTTTCCTGCCTCCGTTTGGGTGTTGGCCTTGGGTTGTTTGGTGGGCGAGAACGGGGAGGCTTTTTATATAGTAACATCCGGTAAGCAGCTTTAGGAGAGGTCCAAAGATTACAGGGCGGTAGATTTCAGGCCAGCACGATGGTCTTTTAGCAGGTTGAGTGCCCAGGATAGGCTGGAGGCACAGTTGGGAGACGACCACGTGTGGGGTGCGAAAAAAAAGGGCCAATGAGATTTTTTTTTTTTTTTTTTAAAAGAAGGAAATAAAAAAAAAAAAAATGGATGGGGCTGGAGAGAAGGTAAAGCTGGACGCTAGTGGAGTGGTGCTATTAGGAGTGCCGACTGCTCTTGAGGGAAACCCTGATAGTTGATATTCACGCCTAGCCCAACCCTTAGAGTAGCTGAGAGGAGCTCGAAGGTCTCTATAGAACTCCATAGTTCTTACTAGTATTATCTTTCTAACACCCCTCCTTACTGTTCCTCGTCATACTCTCTCTGGACTTCGGCCCACACAACGTGTGTCACACATCTTATCCTTTTTTATTCATTACAGACAGAAACATATTCATCTAAACATTAATGAAAATTTAATTATATATTATAAATAAATAAATTGTCAATAATACTAATATGTACTAAATGGTATAAATTATAGAGACAGAAAAGAACAGAGTAAGAGTAATCTGGGCAGACCATCATCCATCAAAGCATGTGGTATTCAGGCCCAATTCATGACGGCATATGGAAGCAAGTTATACTGAAAACAGGCACGTCAGACCTTCTTATTAATACAAATAGTGGAAGTTGTGTTAAAAAAGAGCAAAGATATCAATTGTCAAGTAGCAATCTGTTAATGAGTATATTCAAGACCAAGGACAAATCTGTAAAAATAACATGTGTTTCTATGTAGACATCCACAGAGGATTGGAAGCAAGGATTATATCAAGGAGCACTAAAAACCGGGCATCAGAAGAAATGGACATAGGTTATGGCGCACGCCTTTAATTCCTAGCACTTGGGAAGGGCGAGAGGCCAGGACTCGGATCATTCAAGCTGAGCTTATCAAGGTGCCAGCCTAGGCGTCTCTTATCACTTGCACACAGATTTCCATTTACACACGCTGGGACTTACAGGAAGAAACGCCATGTCATTTTCAAAAAGAACACAAAAATACGATCAGGGTGTATAAAAAAAAAGAAAATTCATTTAAGATGAAACCAATGTTGGTTAGTAGAAATATATGAAATTAAACTTATGTACTAACTCTTTTCTTTATTAATCCTTTGTGTTACTGTTCTTTTTTCCTATTTTTTCCCTCTTTTCTTTTTGGGCTCTTTCTCTGAGGACAAGTGAGGATGAGGCTCCCTGTAGCTCGGAGCTGCCCTGAAGACCTCTACGTTCTGTAGGAAGTACCCCTCGCGCACAGGGGGCGGGGGGTCTATATTTGGGGAGGCGAGGAAGCCAATCCTTGACACCTTCACAAAAGATCTCCCTTCCTCGCCCATCTTGCCTAACTCCAAGGGGCTAGATTTAAAAGGATGTGAACCACCAGCGTCGGGCCTCTTTTACCTTCTAAAAGAAAAAATGAAGAATTAAAAATCAAGGCTTAAATATTACGTGGGTTGCAAGGCATGGAAAGTTTGAATAAGTGTGATGCAATGTGAGTTTAAGATTGTCTTGCAACACGTAAGATTACTTCAGATCCTGAGTCAACCGAGATGACGCTAGTCTGCTCCATGAACATCCTGTATTGTTCTTTATAGTCACACGCCCTGGCTTGGATGAGTCAAATGCAATTTTTGAGAAGTTTACAACTCAATCAAGTAAGCAGTTTTCAAGAATGAGAAGATGTCCCAATTTACATATCCTGTTTTAGCAGGAGGCAGAGAAAGCTGAGCAGATAAATCAAGCAGTTGCCCATCTACATATGATAACTCAAACAGCAGCAAGAACTCAGTCACTAATTGTGAGATTGCTTTTCAGCTGTTTATCTGCTGATATGGTAAAATTAGTTGGATGTTGTGACTCTTCAGAGTGAGAAGAACAAAGCCCAACTTATCTCCAGGCTATAAAAAACAAAACTATATTGTAAAGAGTTAGGCTGAGGAGTCCTCTGTCTCGGTTTAAGCAGCATCTGAAGTCAGTGAGGTTCTGGTGAGACAAGGCAGTCTCGCCGTGTCCTTGAGGGGCACGCAACCTATCCCCGGAACCCCCAGCTCGGACTCCAGACAACCACCTGGAGTCAGTGAGGTACCAGTGAGGCAAGACTTTCTGGACCTTGAGAGCCTACCGGTTGCAGGGCCAAAAGAAATTCCAACCCCCACCCCCCACCCCCTCACCAGCCCCAGCATCCTGGTGAGCTTCGTGGACGGGACCACAGTGGAGAATAGGATGATCCGGGCAGCCAAGGATCCCAGAATTCAAAGAACAATAAAGAACAGAGGTCATGCACAGAATCACTAAAGACGCTGCATAATGAGGTCTGGAGTACCAGCGTCATGCACAACAAAAACTTTCCAGTGGCCTGATGCCTATGATCAGTTCCGGGAAGGGTTAGCCAACCTTGCTTAATCAAGGAGCTCTAAGCCGATGAAAGACCCTGTTGTCAGAAACAAAACAAAAAATTTAACAACAAAATGGACAACTTCTGTGGAACAACACTTAAGGTTGATACCTGATATCCACGTGGCTCTGCATATTTGAAATATAAAAGGACACTTCTTTGGCTTGTCTTTTCAGAAGCATTGACACAAGGAATAAAAAAATTAGTTAGATTATCTTGTGTTGTGTCTTACCTAAGAAAAGTGAACCTGTCAAAGTTCTTTCATGGCTTTCAATTAGCATATTGATGGATGCTTATTTATTTTGGTGGTATGAATATGATTGTCATAAAATTATACTCGTTTCATGCATTGCCAGGTTGGTGCACCCCCAAATGGTGTGATGCAATTGCTGCTGGATGGATCAGAATAGTAGGGCGGCGTTCATGGTAATTATCCACCTGGAGTACTGGCAGTTGCTCCGTAGAACTGGGAGTTCTAACATCACCAGTGAGTTCCATCAAGCAAGCCTCAATATTAACCGCCTGTGGTGCTGGGTGAGTGCGAACCGGGTTTCGCATCTTAGCAAAGAAGCGACAAAGTGCCATCCATGATAGAAAAAGAGCAGGAATTCGCCTTGGCCCTCTTTTCTATATTTAATACAACAAGCAAGCAGAGTCTCAGAAAACCTACTCTTATGCAAAGCTTCTAGTGAGTCGAGGACAGACTTGACTACTCCACCTATGAATATCCATACATTTCTGCGACACTCCAACGCGTGAAATTCTTGCGTCACCACCAGCCTATTCGGTCAGCACTCACTGGCTTCCATTCCATGACCTGACTCTCTAACAACATACAAACTTCAAATTCTTCAAAAATATCCCTCCCCACCTCTCACTTTCACTCTATTTTCTATGAGCCTACATTTCCTTTTTTCCCATTTTTAGTTTATCATCTGCTCTATCCCATTTCTGCCATGTATCCTCAGATTACAAATCCTATAATAGAGTGGTACTATTTCCAGTGATCATGCGCTCTAGATACAGATCAAACAGATGCCATAGGACTCTACCATCAACATTCACTACAATACCACACAACCACTACTTCTTTTGTTCTGGATTCCCCTATCCATAAAAAGCGATGTTAACTTTATGTTGCTTTCAACCTTTATATCTTAGTATTTTTTTTTTCTATTTTTTCTCCTATATAGTTCTTTTTTCAGAGAATTCAAAGACTTTTCAAGGATACTCCACGTTTACATACTTCCAGAGGACGTGGACTCTGGATCTTATTCTTCGCAGATATACATTGTCCAGACCTCTCGTCGTCCCAAAGTGCTCGAGAATACTCAAATGCTGTGATTTACCTACCGACACCTGGAAAACTTTTCAACTCTCCGAGGTTTTTCTTCGAAATATAGTGTATTCTTTTTAAAGACCCATCGTATCTACACACAAAAAAAGACAAATGTTAACGTTCCTGCTTTTATTCCTTTGATATTCCTAGTTCTTTCTTTTTGTTGTATTTGTGTCCCTTTCAATAGCGACAGAGGTGGGGTGCTCTTCCACGTAGCTCCATGCTCACTATGCTCTCGGCACCATACGACGTCATTATCTGGACAATATGCATAGAATTAGAGCAGGTTGGCCTTGAAGTCACAAAAGGAATGTCCTACTCTGTGCCTTCAGCGTGGCCTCCAGAGGACTAGAGGATTACATGGTGCATCAGCGGGATGTGCAGGTGGTTATTTGCTGCACCCAATGTCTCGCAAGTCAACCTGAGGCAATGTTTGCAGAGGTGGCCCAAGTGTCGCTGCTTGTGATCATCAGATAGGTAGACTGAACTTCACTATGAGCGCACAACGAATGTCTGCACCTACCTAGAGTCACACAGAGAGCAGAGTACGCCAGAACTGCTAGGGACGAAAACCGGTATCCTTGAAATATTACTGCAAAATCTAAAAGTGTAAACAACCTAGGCGATATGATGCGACATCTTTCTCAATAGTCACAATTGTATAGCAGAAAATTCCGGTAACTCCATTCTATCATGCAAGCTACCTAAGTACCCAACGACAGCTGCCTCCGCAACATCGCGGTGCAACATTACCTCCCATGTCTAGACAAGTATCATCTGGCCACCCAAATACAGCATTATACATACAAAAAAAAAGCAAAAAGTAATTCTTATCAGGAGAAAATAAATGAAATTATAAAGCAGTGCACGACCTGCCATAACACAGGACGCTGGAAGACTAGTTTGCAATATCATCTAAAAACAAGTATCTTCCCGTGCTTCCACCATTTTTTATCGGACTTCACTACCTCCCACTCCACCGGTACTGCCATAGAATTTTTGTTAGAGATCCAAGCATGCACTCTACAAGCGTGAACTCTTGTCCTATCCATTAGAACATATACTGTCAAAGTCAAGCAGTTGCCAACTAGTAGGATGGCCGAGCCAGGTGAGAGTGCCATGTCACATTGAGGTACTCTAGCCACTACACGTGAGGCTGCCAATGGCCAGCGCGTCACTCCTATGCTGGTGGTGGAGTTCGTCCAGCCTGGTTCATAGCAAGAAAGAGATAGCAACATCTCACACGAGCGGCCCGCATGCGTGTGTTACCTCAGGGAGACACGACGTTGTTCGTTGAAATAGAAAAACACACTCAAATTAAAACATCAAATGTTAATTACATTTATCTGACAAAACACTTCAGGGCTGGAGAGATAACCGACTACCCAGCAGTTAAAGAGCACCTTGAGGATGCTTCCTGAAACAGAGCAGCACCTACATGGTCTATGTTGCTCCAATTTCCCAGTCCAACCAACCACATGATCTGCATTAGAGAGAGCTGATGTCGTTAAGATTCAGGTGAGGGTGGATTAGTGACAAATACACTTTTAAATACATCAGGCACTATGGGCGAAGTCTGATGGCAAAGACCGCTCAGTGTAAATTAACCTTTGTCGCGTTTTCTGGTCTTAAGGTCCGCCACCGTAGGTTGTGCTTTACCAAAGTGCAACACTGTGTAAAGTTCGTGGAACCCATCATGTTGGAGGCGGAGCTCATGGGATCTGTGTGAGAGTTCAAGGCACAACGCGACTAATTCGGAGATAGCCAGGGTCAAAAAGCTGAGTGCCTGGGGCTACAGGAGAGCTTGTCTCAAAAAGACAAAAGATAAAACAAAAACAAAAACTCTTTCAACTTTATTGTGATACCAACTTACTGTTCTTTGTTCCATATTCTGTTGCCCAGGATGTATAGGTGTGATATCTATGTTTTTTTCATGGATCACCTCGAAGGCATTGAAACCCACGTGCTGCGCGCTCTCCAAAGATATGGCTAAGTTATAAGTATGCTCCGAAAGGTCTCACCAAAGGCGGCTCTAGTCTACAGTGTCGCCGAGCTCACTCCAGCAATGCCAGCAACCAAGTGGAATTCCAAAGGTGGCATACACCATTTTTTCTTTATGTATTTTATTAAGGAAGATTGCCACCTGCCCCAAAAATAGAATATAAATCACCTGTCATATTGCATATGGGTTGTGCCTCGCGCCACAAGTTAAACCACAATTAGGACACTTTAAGTGTTTTGTTGTGACCAAGAGCGAGACCTCTGCTAGTTCTCCCACTATATCGGGAATTTCTTGCGTCTCCAAATCTCTCCACATTTACGTTTTTTGTCTTTTTTTTCTTCATATTTGTATTGGTATTTGATATTGATATTGAGTTAGTTTTTTTGAATAAAAGTGACTTTGTCCGACAATTCAATTACTATTTTTTCCACCATTACTAAGATTCAGGTTATTTTATATCCGCTTTTCACCCTCTCCCGTTCTTCCCCAGACACCCACCAACACCCATCACCCAGAGTCCGATATGGTTATTCCAAGCCAGATAAAACATAGTGCCTACGCAAGAAATGTCTTTCTCTCAAGTAGGTGATTTTTGTCTTATTTTTATTCAGCTCTTTTAGGCGCTTCATAAAGTTATGTGGAAGACATCAACTCATTGCAAGATATTGAGGCAAAGGACTGTTTTCAACTTTTTCACACTTTGCTATAGTAAATCGCCTATCTATGCAGTGACATGTATTGCTCGCACTCCAGTAGATACCAACTACAGCAAGTGCCAGAACCTTCGATATCCAGTGGGGAAGGAGAGTTCACTTGGGGGCTTGATAACATGACGAGTTTTTTTGTATATGTTCAATCGAGAAAGGTGTTGGTCACTACTAAAATGAATGGTGATACCAAGGACGTACAAGTTCGCTGATTGAAGCGATGTGTCACGCAGTTACACCCTCCAGGATCAGCAGGGCCCATAAATGGTGACGTAACCAACAAGCCTCCACTCTCTACTCTTTCCACGAGCAAGGAAGACTGAGATGTCGGACCAAGTAAGGTTAGGAAGAAAGAAGGGGAACAGGTGATGAGAGAGGTAAAAGAAGAACGACCAGATCGCAGACTGTCTCTTGGGGAAGCTGTTGACTTGGATCTGGATCAAGAGTCATGGCCTGTATATCGCTAATTCTGGTGAGTCGGGAGCCAAGTTTCGTTACTAAGACGTAATACAACATAGTCTCGATCCCCGGTACTTCCCCATGGTTGCACACTCTGCATGCGTCCGCTTCTAGGTCTCAGCAGATCTGGGCCCCCTGTGACTCCCATCCACTCCTTATCTTCTGACTTCCTCTTTTTGTCATGGGCTCCTTCCACCGCCCCTGAGAGAACTTGGAGGTCAAGGCGAATCATACCTCTCCAGATACAACTTTCTACGACTCACTGCCATCGCGGTTCGGTTGTTGTCTCTGAGAGAGATATCTGTGTCATCCATGTGGTATGGCAAATGACGCAGCAATGAGGAGATCTCAGAACCAAAGGTGGACAGAGTTCGGTTTCTCTATCAAAATGTGGTCACAAAACGGTCCTTAAGGTCGGTTAGACGCCTATAAACTAGCGCCAGCTAAGCCTAAGGCCCGAAGTAGAATGATCGAATAACCGCAATCTTATTTCCTGGACAAACGTGATGCAATATAGCCCCCAGTATTGTGAAAGGGGAAACAGCTCAGTAGAACCTTGACTTACACAGAGTCACTCACAGATGCAGCAGCTCCCAAAGCGGACATTAAAGGAAACTCCGTCTACTGTTCGATCCTTCCATTCACCCTCAAGTCCACCCTGTTTTGTCCCCCTTTTCTTAAAGGCCGTAGGAGGAAACTATTAACCAATACACTGACAGCACAACTCGATCACTTCGAGACGGTCGTTCCCCCCGGTTAGCAAGTCAGTTATGCAAGTGGAGGTTTGGCGTGCTTGCTGAAATAGGTGTGGAGATTCCAGGGTGAAATGGATGAATCCATACCACACAATAGGCTGGAAAAGGGCATTTCTTTGGTAGTATGATCTGGACACCTCTACCAATGTTTTGGGATGCCACGTGTTGAAGACAAATTGGATCACCACAATAACCCAGCCTGGGGTGGTCAGCTCGCCCAGACAAACCCAATAACCTCCTGGGAGAAATAGTGTTTCGGTCTTGATGGGGCTGTGACCAGCTGATGTCCCTGGGATTTACTCTTTTTGCGTGCGAAACGCCTGCATAAGATAAGTGTATTGATCATTAAATGTGGGAAGATGTTAATGCATAGGCTATGGCTTCAGTCGTAAAAGTTTAGCTCCTCTTCGTTAGAATTTGATCCATCTTGATTAGCCTAAATAAATGAAAAAAAGTACATTGATAAATTACTTTTAGCCCCTGAGAAGAAATCATGCCAGGACATTGGCTTATGATCGCGAGCAGGAAAATGCACTGATATATGTATGGTTTGTTGGGGAATCCCAGCACTTCAAGAGGGTGTAATAGGAGGCAGGAGAATCAAATTTCAAAATGTCGTGAGTTCGTAGGCCACGAGTGGTAGGTACAGCGTGAAGTCCGTGGACGGTATCAGCTCAAATCCTCACAAGAAAAAAGGAAGGAGATAAGAAGAATTAACGTGCAACTTGGAAATTAAGCAATGTATATAATGATAATGCACACAATTAGGACTTACCAAATAGAACCTGGACGTAAATAGGAGATAACAAGCTTAAAGAAAACCACTAAAGACAATAATAAAAAAAAAATGAAAAAAAAAGACACTATTGAGAATATGGTATAAGTCAGTCCTCAAGCTAGTTACAGGAGAGTTTTGTCGAGGCTGATTCTAATCTGTACATACAGATAGAGCCAGTGATGGCTTTAACTGCTCTGCACCCCCCCCCAAAAGTTGACAGGTTTTGATTTGGCGGGGTGGCTTGTCTTCTTTCAAGATAATTACATAGCACAAAGAGTCTCCCTATTTTAATACCCCTTAGAGTTCGCCCTGGGAGACGATACGTCGCTCTTTAGATCAGGCTGATGGGTGGATCTTTGCCATGCCTTTTATAGTGTCCAGAAAGTTAGCTGGGATTAAAAGTCATGACACTCCAACTGCTCCTGCTAATTATTCTAGACAATATTTTTTTCGTAGTACAAGTCATCGATATAGCCCCAGCGCTGGACACTCACATTAGTGAGTTAAGAGCATAGGCTGGCCACTAGAACTTTCACAGGATGCCCACCAGCAACTCGGTCGCCTCCCAGTGTAGGAATTAAAGGTGAGGGATTTCACTCACCACAGCCGGTTGACTTAAAGGTACAAGCCTCAAATCATGTGTGTGAACGTGCTTTAGTGGGAAATTGCACCCTCGGGATACCTCTATCTGGTTCTTAAGGAGCAGCACATACAAGATGACTCCTTAAGCGAGAACTGAGCGTAATGTCCTCCCATTGGCCTACCTTTGAGATGTTGGGAGAACCAAATTTTTTTTCTATTTTTTCTTTGTATTTTATAAGANTTTTTTTTTTCATTTTTAGCTATAAGTGATAATCCATGAGTACAAGCATCCTTCATGCAAAACCTATCTGCAGGCTGTTGTGCCCAAACACCTACAGCCCCACCATCCAGTGGGGGGTGACAGGTTGTTTGTTCAATCAAGTTGATCAAATGAGTGTCCAGACTACATTGCTGTAGTTTCACCATTCACCCCAATCGCAGCCCTTACATTCTACCACGCCCCCTCTTCCGCAGGTTGTTCCCTAGGCTTAGAAAAGGGGCACAGGTGGATGAGAGGTAAAACAGTCCACTCTCTCTGGAGCTGTTGACTTGGACTCTGGTCAATTCTGGCTGTTTCCTTTCATGGGCTGACAGTTTGTCCAGGAATAACGTTTCGATCCTACTGCCCTGGCGCGTTATGGCGTCTCCCCTGTGACCCCTCCAACTCCATTTCTGACTTCCTCTTCTGGCTTCCACCAGCATTGGATGACACAGATCCACTTACATAATTGCAGACAAAACACTCATACAACATAAAATAAAGTTGGGGTTTTTTTTTTTAAGTCAATTTCTCTGTTCTATACCACGTGATGACAACTCTGTCCACACTGGTATTGAAAGTGTTCTACAATACAAACCACCAAATTTCACAAGCCCATAAAGCACTACCTTCCATCTACATTTCCTAACTATCATGGACCAAAGAGCTTCTAGAATGTTCTCAAGTTTTACTGCCCCTGGCTCCTTTGCTCCAAGTTCCTTTTATTCAACATAATTAAGTGATGTTAAGACCACTTTGGTCTAGATATTCTTAGCCAAATCCATAAAATTCCCCTTTGTGGGCTTCCTGCTCATCTATTCTCTCAAAGTCCAATTTCATGTTTCTAGGACTTTCAACATGTTCCCACCTCTGAAGCCCTCACTAACTTCCCACCTCCCAAATTATACGTACCTGCTGATATAATACTTCTCAATTCATTTACCTTACCCTTGGCAGAATAAATTTCATTTCCTTATTCTTGTAATGGGCTTTAAATTTCTTAGAGACAAAAACACTATCTTTTTTCAAAGATGTATTTATTATTTTATGTGTGTGTGCCTGAGTATATGTACCACATGCATGTGGGTGCCTACAGAGGCCAGAAGAGAGCATCAGATCCCCTGGAGCTGGAGATACAGGTAGTTATGAGCTACCCTATGGGTTCTGGGAACAAATCCCAGGTCCTCTGCAAGACCTGCCAGTGCTCTTACCCTCTGAGACATCTCTCCAGCACCAAGAACACAATATTAAGTTTCTAATCTCCTACAACATAGGGTCATATATATAGTAGTTAATTTGGTGTTGAATTCCTACTCACTGTGTTAACAGACAAATGTTAAAGTGGTATTAATAAAATTAGAAAGAAAAAGAGAAAGAAAGAAAAAATAAAGAGAAAAAAAAGATGGTTTTAATAAAAAACATGCCAGGGGTAGTAGCATATACACCTTTAATCCTAGCACTCACAAGGCAGCTGGATTTCTGTAAGATCAAAGCCAGCCTGGTCTACACAGTGAGTTCCAGGCCAGCTGGGGCTATAGGGAGACCCTGTGTCAAAAAGACAAAAAAAAAAAAAAATATTGCATTAAGATTATTAGGATACAGATTTTAGCCAAGAGTCTTTCAAAATTAGTATTAATTGGGCTAGGTGTGGTGGCATAGGGCTTTAAACCCAGCACCCTGGAGGCAGAGGCAAGAGATGCAAGAAATTCACAGAGATGCATAGAAACTGGGATTGGACAGGTGCTTATTTGACTTTTTTTTTTTTTTTTGGTCTTTTTGATTCAGGGTCTCCCTGGCCTGGAACTAATTCTGTAGAACAGGCTGGCCTTGAATTCAGAGATCCACCTGCCTCTGCCTCTGCCTCTCGAGTGCTAGGAGATTAAAGGCGTACACTACCACACCCAGCTTTGAGTGACTATTTTTATCTAGTTATGTCATGTTTGTGAGCTCATTCCAATATTTTTATTTCAAAAAATATTATTAAACCAATTTTCTTTTTTTTAAGCCAATGTTTATTTTATTTTATTTTATTTTATTTATTTTTTATGTGTGTGAATGCACTGTCTGCATGTAGGTTGGTGCACCCGTGTCATGCAATGCCTCGGAGGTCAGAAGAGGGTGTCAGATTCCCCCTGGAACTGGAGTTAAAGATGGTTTTCAGCCGCCATGTGGGTGCTGGGGATCGAACCCGGGTCCTCTGCAAGAGCAGTCAACGCTCTTAACCGCTAGGCCATCTCTCCAGCCCCAAGCCAATGTTTTATTGAAGCTCTATGCATTTCACATAAAATTACCTTACAAAGTCAAATCTAGACCCGTGCCCCCCTCCTTGCCCCCCACCCCACCAGAGCTCATACATTCTGCCAAACATGTTTTTCATCTTTTTCTCAGTCTCTCTCAAAATTCTCGATGCAAAAGTTTTCGAGCAGAAGTTCACTGTTTCAGTCAATTCTTCGACAGTCAGGTCTTTGGTGCAGTCTTTTCTGTTGTTATGCTTTCCAATATGCATCACGCCAAAATATGCACATATGCATGCCACATATAGGTTTAGGCATCTTCAGCTTATGATTTTCTTTTTTCTTTATTAGGTTTAAAGATGTCATGTTTGAAGTCTCCTCCTTGGCAAGCCCAAACCGTATTAAACCAATTTTTTCTCTTTTTTCTTTGTCTTTTCAAGACAGGGTCTCCCTGTAGCCCCAGCTGGCTAATCACTCTGTAGACCAGGCTGACCTTGAACTCACAAAGACCCGCCTGCCTCTGCCTCCCAAGTGCTAGGATTAAAGGCGTGCACCACCATGCCGGGCTAAACCAATTTTCAAGAGCAAAAAGTTGACATCAATAAGGAATATAATTAAGAGATAACCATGTCTTCTGATTTATATTTTTCAATTTCTTTTTTAATATTTTATTTTTTTAATTTTTACTTTTGTGTGTGTTAATGTCTGAACGTATATAAGTGTACCAGTATTGTGCAATGCCCACAGAGGTCAGAAGAGGCCATTAGATTCCCTGGATCTGGTGTTACAGAAAGTTGTTAGCCACTATGTAAGTGCTGAGAATTGAATCTGGGTCTTCTGCAAGAACAGCCAGTGCTCTTAACTGCTGAGCCTTCTCTCCACCCTTATTTATTATTTTTATTTTAGGTATATGAGTGTAGTCCCTGCCTGTGTGTAAGTGCACTCATGTCATGCAATGCCCAGGGAGGTGGGAAGAAGGCATCAGATCCCCTGGAACTGAAGTTACATACAGCTATTAGCTGCTATGTGGGTGCTAGGAACCGAACCCAGATCCTCTGCAAGAGCAGCCAATGCGCCCAACCACTGAGCCATCTCCCCAGCCCCTATTTTTCAATTTCAATTTATTTATTTTCAAGGAATAAATTATAATTTAAAGGATAAAACAATCAAGGCATGTACTGTGGCACATACACATCACAGCACTTAGGAAGTAGAGGCAAGAAGATGAAGAGTTCAAAGTCATCCTAGACTACATACTGAGTTCCAGCCTAGGCTGCATGAGATCTTGTCTCCAAAGGGTTAAGAAAAAAATACCACTCACAGTGACTCATTTGGGAGATGGAGGTGAAGGCTAAAAGACCAGGAGTTCAAGGCCAGCCTCTAAATAGCAATTCAAGGCCAGCATAAACTGAATGAGACTAAGCCTCAAAATAAGGAAAAGAAGAATGAACAGATATCCAGAAGTACACTTCTATAGTAGAGCTCCCTTTTGATATGCTATAAATAATCCCTCTTCTATATAATATTTATGTATTTTTTTAAATAATTTCCATGAGGACTAGGCAGATTTTAGAACCACAGCTATATCTGTAAAATGGCTCCAAATATATTAGGAATTGGGCGTGAGAGGGGGAGAGAGGGAGGAGAGTAAGAGCAAGCGAGTGAGCGAGCAAGCGAGAGAGAGAGAGAGAGAGAGAGAGAGAGAGAGAGATCTAATATTAATCTTTGACTCTATGGATAAAATCAGCCATAGGCCATTGTGTGAAAGTTCAAAATGAATCATGTTAGGAATGCTGTTTTTCCCATCCTTACTCAATGCCAAAAATCAGATTGCACAGGAATAGTCTCTAACAGATGAGATTTTTAATCTTCAAAGTGGCTAAATAGGCTCAGCCAGGCTCCCCGACTGTTTGAACTACTGTCTAAGATAACCTGGTACAATTTTTAGATCTACCAGACATATCTCCTCCTGCCTTGACAACTAAGAAATCAAGCATCATCCTTTTCTCTGCTGACATAATTTTATTGTCAGAAACTAGGAAGTTTATCAAGAAACAACAGTTCAGGCTATATGTAGAGTGCTTGCGTAGCATGTACAACACCCTGGACTCCATTTCCCAACCAGGAAGGGCTTGGAGTGGGAGGCACAACCATAGATAGAAGGTACATGTGTTTCAGTTTGTTGGGGATTTTTTTGGTCATTTTGAGATAGGGTCTCCCTCTAGTCCCAGCTGGCCTGGAGCTCGCTCTGTAGACCAGGCTGGCCTTGAACTCACAGAGATCTGCCTGCTTCTGCCTCCTGAGGATTAAAGGCCTGTGTCATCACTCCCGGCACATGTTTGTATTATGCCTCTGCAACGCCCGGCCACTTCAGATTTTTTTTTTATATTTTATTTATTTATTTAAGTGTATGAATATACTGTCTGCATGTAGGTCTGTGCACCCGTGTCGTGCAATGCCGCGGAGGTCAGAAGAGGGTGTCGGATTCCCCTGGAACTGGAGTTCTCCTGGAATTGGAGTTACAGACGGTTCTCAGCCGCCATGTGGGTGCTGGGGATCGAACCCGGGTCCTCTGCAAGAGCAGTCGGCGCTCTTAACCACTAGGCCATCTCTCCAGCCCTGGTGCTGCTTTTTTAATTGAAAAAAAGAACCAAGGGATGTACACTCGGAGATGATGAGCACGTCCAGGTGCTCAGACAGTTAGTTGTCCTCCCTTGGTGGACCAGGTCCTAATCTCCAGTGATCTTCATGAGGTCCCCACACCATCTGATCCTCCCTCAAGTTCAGGACGCACCACAGAGCAGAGCACAGACATCCAGATGGCTTCACTGGACATC
>VZQC01002030.1:6243260-6262387 GCA_009823505.1 Rhizomys pruinosus | reverse complement strand
TTTTTTTTTTTTTTTTTTTTGAGACTGGGTCTATGTAGTCTAGTCCAGGCTGACCTCAAACTCACAATCCTCCTAACTTAGCCTCCTCAATGCTGAGTTTATAAGTATGTATCACATTTCACCCACTTTAGAATTTAGCCTGAGAAAGTTTCCCTTGATAAGCCATTAGCTTTTCTTTTGTCAGAATAAAAACTATTTCTTTTTCGCTTTGATTTCAAAATTTCACACTACATTAAAATTTTTGGATTGACTTGGTTTTTTTTTTGTTTTTTTTTTGGTCTTTTTGAGACAGGGTCTCCCTTTAGTCCCAGCTGGCCTAAAGCTCACTAGTATGTAGACCTGACCTTGAACTCACAGAGATCCGCCTGCCTCCGCTGGGAATAAAGGTGTTCGCCACATGCACGGCCTAAGATGGTTCTTAGCTGCCATGTGGGTGCTGGGAATCGAGCAGAATACTTGTATGCATAAGAGATTGCTCAACGGTTAACCGTTGAGCAATCTCTTATGCATACAAGTATTCTGCCTGTATTTATGTAAATACACCCAGGCATGTAATGGCCATGAAGGCCAGAAGAGGATATCCCTAGAACTGGAGTTACAGATAGTTGTTATCCACCATGTGGGTGCCGGGAACTGAACCTGGGTCTTGTGCAAGAGCAGCCAGTGCTCTTAACTGCTGAGCTATCTCTATGGCCCCCACATCTAAATTTAAATGTATTAATTATTTACTGGGCTGGAGAGATGGCTCAGCGGACAGTATACTCGTACACATAAAAAATAATAAATTATGTATTTATTTTAGTCTTCCCTTGGTATATAGTTTTTTGTTCCTTTTAGTTTTTTTTTTTGTTTTATGTGTACTGTCTGCATGTAGGTAGGTGCATCCGAGTCATGCAATGCCAAGGAGGTCAGAAGAGGGTGTTGGATTCCCTGGAACTGGAGTTAAAGACGGTTCTTAGCTGCCATGTGGGTGCTAGGAATCGAACCCAGGTCCTCTGCAAGAGCAGTCAGTGCTCTTAACCGCTAAGCCATCTCTCCAGCCCCATTACTTATAGTTTAATAGGCTTATATATATGGAACTTATAATTTCTTCAAATACTTTCCAGAGGCACAAACAGTATACATTACAAACAAAATTTTCCTATATGGTTTATCACTTTCTCTCTCTCTCTCTCTCTCTCCCTCTCTTTCTCTCTTTATGGTCTTTTTGAGACAGGGTCTCCCTATCGCCCCAGCTGGCCTGGAACTCATTATGTAAACCAGGTTGGCCTTGAACTCACAGAGAACTGCCTACCTCTACTTCCCAAGGGATTAAAAGCATACACAACCACACCAGGCCCACACTATTTTAACATAGGATATATGCCTATAGTCCAGATTCTAGTCCTAAAAACAAAACCAAACAACACAGCAAGTCTTTAAAACTCTGTGTTCAATTAACTTGACAGACATGTAAGTGGCCAGAAAAGCAGAAGACCCAGGAGACCGAAACCAGCCACACAAAAGAAAAGCAGATAAAAGTTCAGGAGCAGAGCAAGTGAAGTGGGCTATTTTCCAGAGTAGTGGTATGAAATGTGCATGCTGCTCTCTCTTCACCTAGCAATAAAGGCTGGAACCCTGAACAAGAATGGCATCAAAGAAGTAGGGAACACTGAAGCCATTCTGTGCTGGGGTGGTATGGAAGTGAAAATGCAAGTATCCACCATAACTGACAAAATTTCATTGTGATAAGCAAGAGAAAGGGAACAGGAATGAAGTGATTTTTCCCCCTTATCACTTCAAATTTTTAATATGAAAGACTTGTACATTTTTATGCTCTATCCAACACCCTGCATACATATTATAGGGAATCTCTATTTTGGAGAATTTTACTTTTTTTTTTTTGGTCTTTTTGAGACAGGGTCTCCCTTTAGTCCCAGCTGGCCTGGAGCTCCCTCTGTAGATCAGGCTGGCCTTGAACTCAGAGATCCACCTGCCTCTGCCTACAGTGCTGAGATTAAAGGCGTGTGCCACCATGCCCCAGCTTGAAATTTACATTCTTGAAAGGTAAGGCACATTAAAAGTACTAGTAAGCTAGGGTGAATATAATAAGCACTGTGAGGGAGGGCACCAGAGTCAAGTCAGGAGGAAAGGGTGGTGGGAGAAGTGTTATGTAAGGTCTGGGGAGGTCTTTTGAGGTGGTGAGATTCAATCAAGCAAAACCCTCAAAGAGGGAGCTAGACAGATGGCTCATTGGATAAGAGCACTTGCTGCTCTTCCAGAAGACAGTTCATTTCCCAGCGCCCACATTGGGCAGCTTACAACCCCTCTAGCTCAAGGGCTCTGAGGTCCTCTTCTAGTCCTCTGTAGGCATGCACACATGTGGCATATAAACACACACATACACACACACACACACACACACACACACACAAATAATAAACTAAACAAAATAAAAAATAAAAATAAAAAAAACTGAAAGAGGTGAAGGAGTTTAGCCAAATAGATTTCAGAGAAAGAGTAGTCCCAGCAAAAGACAGAGTAAGACCATGAATCCTACATTAGAACTGTGCCAGGCATATCCAAGGAACAATGGAGAAAGAGTCAGTGAAGGGCAAGAAATACAAGGAACCAAAGCAACTAGTCCCTAAAGATTTAGAAGCCAGTGATCGAGAACAGGCCAAGGAATGAGCTGAAGTCTGGAAGAGTAACCATTCTTAGATTGGAAGAAAGAAGAGAAGGAGGAAAAAATTAAAAATAAAATAAAATAAAGAGAAGAGAAGGAGGAAAACATCTAAGTTTATAAGACAAAGGAGAGGGGCTGGAGAGATAGCCTAGCGGTTAAGAGCACCGACACTCTTGCAGAAGACCCAGGTTCGATCCCCAGCGCCCACATGGCGGCTAAGAACCGTCTGTAACTCCAATTCCAGGAGAACTCCAGTTCCAGGGGAATCCGAGACCCTCTTCTGACCTCCGCGGCATTGCACGACACGGGTGCACAGACCTGCATGCAGACAGTACATTCATACACATACAACAATAAAAAAAAAATAAAAAATAACAAAATTTAAAAAAAAAAAATAAGACAAAGGAGAGACTCAAGGAGTTCATGCGTCTTTTCCCAAGAGGTAGTAGCAGACGTTTCCTGCCCACACACAGACAGTGGGAGGCTTGAGCTACTGTGGACATCCTGAGAGGGACCAAGCAGAGCTGCTTCAGCAGACTTCTAAGACAAACACCTGACTCCATGTTGATGATAGCACTAAACCCCAGCCTACGTGAGGTTTCTCCATGAAATAAGAGTAAGAAGAGAAGGTACAGACAGCAAGAATGACTCAAGCCAGCATCTGTATAGTGGGTAGTGCAGAGTAAAAACTGCCAGTATTAATATAATAGAAGAGAGCTGCAGCAATGTACAACAGAGGTCACAGTGCAACAGAAAGGAAAAGAGACAGAGCCTAGGAGACCTGAAATGAGAGAAGATAAGCAAATAAGAGCTAGCAATTACCAAAGTTAAGATCAGAAGCCAAAATTGAGATCTGAAAGTGATGACATGTTAGAAGATGTAGCACAATACTGGGCTGGAGAGATGGCCTAGCGGTTAAGAGCGCCGACCGCTCTTACAGAGGACCCAGGTTCGATCCCCAGCACCCACATGGCGGCCGAGAAACCTCTGAAACTCCAATTCCAGGAGAACTCCAGTTCCAGGGGAATCCAACGCCCTCTTCTGACCTCCGCAGCATTGCACACGACACGGGTGCACAAACTTGCATGCAGACAGTACATTTATACATATACAAAAATAAATAAAATAAGATAAAATAAAATAAAAAAAGAAGATGTAGCACAATACTGACTTACTAGAAGAAGGCCAAGTCCATGTTTGCTTGAGCAAAAGGAAATTTATTTTTCTTTTTTTTATATTTTATTTAGTTATTTGTGTATGAATGTACTGTCTGCATGTAGGTCTGTGCACCCATGTCCTGCAATGCCGCGGAGGTCAGAAGAGGGTGTCGGATTCCCCTGGAACTGGAGTTCTCCTGGAGTTGGAGTTACAGACGGTTCTCAGCTGCCATGTGGGTGCTGGGGATTGAACCCATGTCCTCTGCAAGAGCAGAGGTAGCTCTGCTGTTAAGTAGCTCTTAACTGTTAGGCCATCTCTCCAGCCCCAAGCAAAAGGAATTTTAAGGGAAGAGTAATTCTTTTTTTTTTTCTTTGGTCTTTTCGAGACAGGGTCTCCCTGTAGCCCCAGTTGTCCTGGAACTCACTCTGTAGACCAGGCTGGCCTTGAACTCACAAAGATCCACCTGCCTCTGCCTCCCAAGGAAAGGGTAGTTCTTAAGCACAGTGGTTGCTAACTAGTTCTAGTGACCTTAGAGAAGTTATTTAGCCTCTGTTTCAGTTTCTTCATCAGAAGAAGAGGGATAATATGGATTAAATTAATAAAATGTAAAGTGCTTAAAAAAGAGCCTAACATATAGAAAAGTGCCTGAGCTCAGTAGAGTAGCACTTGCCTAGCATGTGCAAGGCCCAGGGTTCAATCCCTAGCACTGCAAAAATAACAATAAAATAGAATTTGAATGGAAAGAAAAACTAAGCCAAACACTGCCCAAGTTGCCAAAGGGAGTAATGACAGATTATATAATTGAATAATTAGACAAGATGATACTACATTTTTTTATATTTATTTATTATTTATTTTTTTTAATTTATTTATTACTTTTTATGTGTATGAGTGTACTGTCTGCATGTAGGCTGGTGCACCCGTGTCGTGCAATGCCTCGGAGGTCGGAAGAGGGCGTCAGATTCCCCAGGAACTGGAGTTAAAGACAGTTCTTAGCCGCCATGTGGGTACTGGGAATGGAACCCGGGTCCTCTGCAAGAGCAGTCGGCACTCTTAACCACTGAGCCATCTCTCCAGCCCCGATACTACATTTTTTAAATGTGATATTAAATAAAAATGTTTTGCATCCATCAGATAATTAGTCTTTTTTTTTGTCTTTTTGACACAAGGTCTTCCTGCTGTCCCAGCTGTCCTGGAAATCACTTTGTAGACCAGGCTGGCCTTGAACTCACAGAGATCCACCTGCCTCTGCCTCCTGAGTGCTGGGATTAAAGGCGTGCGCAACCATGCCCGGGGATTTGTTCTCTTTTTCAGTAGTCATTACCAGTTAATTGAGAGCTTGTAGAGAAATTTAGTTCCTGACTGGAAAGGAATATATATAGTATTTTTCCAGACAGGGTAGCCCCAGCTGGCCTGGAACTCACTCTGTAGACCAGGCTGGCCTTCAACTCACTGATTGGCCTCCCTCTGCCTTCGAGTTCTGGGATTAAAGGCGTATGCCACAATGTGTCGTGCAATGCTGCAGAGGCCAGAAGAGGGTGTCGGATTCCCCTGAACAGGAGTTCTCCTGGAATTGGAGTTACAGACAGTTCTCAACCACCATGTGGGTGCTGGGGATCGAACCTGGGTCCTCTGCAAGAGCAGTCAGCGCTCTTAACAGATAGGCTATCTCTCCAGCCCCCTCCCCCAGACAATATCTTAAATGGATTTTTGGAAGTAGGAGTTGGAATAGGAGCTTGCCAGTTCACTCCACACATCAACCTGGTATTGCAGTACCTCCAGGAATGGTGCACACACAAAAAAAAACCTTCTGGACCGTGTGAAATTATATCATGTCAGCTTATAGAACCACAGGGATATGCTTACTCCTGGGAAAGACTCATTGCAATGAGCAGCCTGGGAAGAGGTTTACAAACAAGACAGAAAGGGGCATTGTTGTCCTTTATTTTATATCCAGAACAGGACCATCAAAGCAGAAAAGAAGGCTGGAAAGCTTGGGCCTTGGAAACTGTTGGCAGATTTTTCTCAGGCAATAATTTATTCCCTGAACAAGTTCAAAGTAGAAAAACAGAAAAAGAGCCGGGCGTGGTGGCACCCACCTTTAATCCTAGCACTTGGGAGGCAGTGGCAGGTGGATCTTTGTGAGTTCAAGGCCAGCCTGGTCTACAGAGTGAGTTCCAGGACAGCTGGAGCTACAGGGACACTCTGTCTCAAAAAAAAAAAAAAAAAGTTAAAACTTAGAAATGCGTATGTGAGGCATAGAATCATTCTGTAGTTCTCTCATTTTATTTATTTATTTTTTTCGTCTTTTTGAGACAGGGTCTCCCTGTAGCCCCAGCTGTCCTGGAACTCGCTCGGTAGACCAGGCTGGCCTTGAACTCACAAAGATCTGCCTGCCTCTGCCTCCCGATTGCTAGGATTAAAGGCGTGGCCACCACGCCCAGCTTTTCTCATTTTAAAGTATTGCAAAAAAAACCACTAGTTTCTGTTAAAGCCATATTTGATTCAACTAAGTTAAAAGAAATTGCTTAATGATAAAAAAAAAATTGACTTTTCTCAGAGAGGCACATTGGAATTGGGTTTTAGTAGCTCATCTTAAGAAGCAAGAATTTACAAAAAAAAAAAAAGAAAAAGAAGCAAGAATTTACGAATTGAAAATCAGGGTTCAGAAGCTGGGAGTGTAGCTCTAAACTAGGTAGACAGCTTGCCTAGTCTAAGATCTGGGTTGGATCTCCAGCCCTCACCTACTGCCAAAACGCAATAGAAATAAAAATAAATTAAGTTTAAATGAAAGAGAAAGGTACAAAGAAGGCAGAAGACATGCATCCCACCAGATGGTATACACGTTTAGGATATAGGAAAGCATATTAAGAGACTCACACCCAAGCTGGTTATTGACCAGTTATAGATCTACTTTAAAACAATAACATGTGTAGTCTTCACAACCCATCCTCAAACAAAACATTAACAATTTCGCTTACTTTATACTCAATCCCGGCAAAATTAGAAAACACAGGCACGCTTATTGAATGAGGACACCAGCTAGAACTCTGTTATGACTAAGCCAAGAGAACAAAAACGCCAGCCAGCCTTTGAGGAAAATACCCACCATGGTGTCACTTTTTAGCCATTATTCTAATCCAATCACCACTTTCTCTAGATTACTGGGGACCATGACACAAAGCAGCGTGCTGGGAGCTGGCAGAACAGCTGCTTAGAGCAGTAAGAGGCACATAAGTAAGGAATCTGTTGACGGTCTAATTTCGGCCACCTCCAGATTCCACGACGGTGACAGCCGCGTTCTCCGCCGTAGCTGCGAGTCCTAATCTCTGTGCGCCGAGCTGCCCTGCGAGTCCACCCACTCTGTGCAGGGTGCGGAGGGCCTCCGCGAGGGCCAGGCGGCCTCGGCCCAGGAAAGGCAGCAACAGGCCTTCTGGGTGGACCGGGTGCCGCGTCCAGAACCACAGCACTGCACCCCACCAGGCACCCCGAAGGCTCGCTCAGCCACTCAGCCAAGAGGAAAAGACGTGATTTGAGACTCAATTCTGCTTTCTCGGCCGGGAAGGCTTACGAAGCTGCACGAACAATGACTCGCAGGCTCCCGGCAGCCTCCCCACCCCCACTACTTGGCCTCGGCGGCGGCCAGTCACCCAGAAAGCCGCCAGGGCTGTCACTCGGTGCCTTCCAGCACCGGGACTCGGCTCCTCCAGGATTTGTCAGATCATCCTCTCAATATGGCTGCCGGAGTCATCCCGGGCGGCGGAACGTCGAGCCCACCCCAGCTTCGCTCCCGGCGGCCCGGCATCCCAGCAGCCCCCTCCCTTCCCATCACGTCCTCTATCCAGTCCTCGCGCCCTCCCGGACGCACCGGGGCAAGCGGCATGCCCACCACCACGGGGATGAGGGGGAGTGGGAGACAGAAACGCCGGCATCCCCAAGCGGACAGCACACAGCGGGCCCGGCAGCCTGGGCAACTGCGGGTGTAGACGGCCAGGCCGCCCCGCCGAGGCCCGGGGCTCTCGGCCCCTCAGGGCGGCCCGGGCCTGGAGTCCCTCTCTCCCCCCTGGGAGCGGCCCCCAGGCCGGCGCGGCCGCACCACTACCCACCCCCGCTTGGCTGTCTCCCCTCACGCCTCCTCTACCCTCAGCCGCCTCTCCTGTCTCCCCTCAGCCGTCTCCCAACAGCCGCCTTCCCTCGGCGGCCTCTCTCCCCTGGGCCTCTCACCTCAGCCGCGCTGCGGACCGCTGGGCGAGAGCCGGATCAGCAGACGCCGCGGCAGACGGGGGCGCGGGAGGCCGGGCACCGACGCACCTCAGAGTGAGCAGCGGCCGCCTCGAGCCGCAGGGCGCCGTTCAGCAACCCCATCACGCAGCCACCCAGCTCTGCATCGATGGAGGCCGGGGCGCGGCAGCGGATGAAGAGACAGAGTAGCTCGGGCACCAGCGGTCACCTCCCGGTACCGCTGCCGTCTGTCCAACACAGCGTCGCGGCTGTGAAACTCCGCCCGAAGCCGCAGGCGCCGGACACCGCCCCGAGCCAGAGCGACGCGCGTCACCTGGGCCCGCCCAGCAACCGAGACTGACGGGAGATGAACCAATCGAAACGAAGATCTGGAGACGGCTGACCAATCGTAAGGTGAATCTGGCAAGAGATGGGCGGGGAGATGCTGGGAGAGCTACAGAGAGGCTCTAGCGCCCTCTGGTGGTCCATTAGCTGAGACGGTGCGGGCGTGCCGGGTGGGCAACGTTGGCGCCCCAAGTGCTCTTCCCGGTGTCGGCCAAAGGGTGTAGCCGCCCCTGTGTAGCCAGATAACCGGCTTTGCTGAGGCGGGACTGCACGATCCAGATGCCAATGGAGAACTGGGACTCATGTGGGAGTCATTGTCGGTATGGAAAACATGTCCTCAGTGAAGCCCCCCGACCACGGCGGGAACCGCGCCAGGGATGAGTGCATCCCGCAGAAAGCTTCCGGGCTGTTCCGAATGCACCGAGCGCAGCACCTCCCACACGCCACCTTGGGAGAAAAGGAGGCATGAGTAATGGAAACGCATGACTTGGTAGGCATTCAGCTGTCTCCTTGGGAGACCGCGTGCGGATGTGCGGAGAGAACAAAACGCTTTGTATCTGCGGATGAATGCACCGCGCGGCCTGTAGAGACTTGGGTGAAGGGTTTCTAGAACTCAGGCACAAAGGACGTAGCAGCCCCACAGCAGCGAAAAAATCAGATTTGTTCTTAGCCCCAAAGAAAAAATAAGCACAGCCGTTTGTTCATGAAGAACTCAGTTTAGTACGGACTGAAGTAGCTTGACAACCCGCCAATCACAGTGTTGTGTGAGGTTACAGAGCAGTTTTGCATTTACTATCAGAAATTGAGAGTCAAATTAAAGCCCCCCCACGCCCTTCATTTTAAGATAGTATTACTGGGTAAAGAAGACCTACACACTGAAAGAAGTAAATTTTTCTACACTAAGGATTCTGCGAGAAAAACACACCACGAAATTCCTCGGATTCTCCAGTTACTCAACATCCATTGAAAGTTTCTTGTTCTGTTGAGAATTTATCCTCTACCAGCTCACAAAAGCATTTGACATAATTGATACTGACGCATACAGGCAATCAAATTGCTTAAAATAAAAGGAGGAACAGCCAGGCATGGTGGCAAACGCCTTTTATCCCAGCACTTGGGAGGCAGAGGCAGGCGAATCACTGTGAGTTCAAGGCCAGCCTGGTCTACAGAGTGAGTTCCAGACCAGCTGAGGCTACAGGGAAACCTTGTCTCAAAAAAAAAAAAAAAAGAGGAGGAACGATTGTGAATTGAAGGCCACCCTGGGTTACATAAGGAAACCCTGTCTTCAACTGGGTCTGTGAAGATGGCTCAATGGGTGAAAGTGCTTGTCATGACGATTGATGATCTGGAGTCCATCCCCAGAACTCATGTAAAGGTAGATTGAAAGAAACTACTCAAAAATATAAAAATAAAAATAAAAAACAAGAAAAAGAAAGAACCTGCTCTACAGAGTTGCCCTCTTACCTTCACACACATACCTACACAAACATTATATATACACACTACAACAATAAATTTTAAAATTCCAAACAAGAAGGAGCTGGAGAATTGGCCCTTGCTACTCCTGGAGAGGACCAGGTTCAGTGCCCAGCACCCACATAGCTTCTCAACCTTTTGTAACTCCAGTACTAGGGAATCTGGCGCTATCTTCTGGGCTCCACAGGAAATGCACACACCTGGTGCCAGCAAAACACTCATAAAATAAAAAACGCTCATAAAAAATAAAGCATTAAAAAAAGTTTTTTTTTAAGTTTTAAAAGGAACAAAAACACTAATAAAATAAAAACAAAAAATGGCCTGGAAGTGGCTCAATGGTAGGGCACTTGTCTAGCATTTGGGAAGTCCTGAGTTCAATCCCTAGAACTTGAGAGAGGGATGGGGGAAATAATGAATTCACCTAGAAGCTAGAAGCTCTGGGGTAGTTACACAGTGGATGTCCATAGGTACCAGTAACCTAGTGAATCCCTCAGGAAGCTAGAAGGACTTTGAAAGTTTTCAGGACAAAGAAGGAATAAATGGAGCTATGTGCAAGCATCAGCCAACCCACCAGCTTTCCATGGCCAATCTCAAGGGCAGCGTCATCATCAAGTCAGAAGGCATGCAGCTCTGCCTAGTGGCAAGATCATCAGGTGCTTCCAGCAGAACTGGTTCTGCCTGATGGCCGTGAAGTTCCTTCCAGCCTCTGAAGATCGCCTGATGTGACGAAGATGCGATGCAGAACTCCATTGATCTGAAAGACCATACTTTCTTCCTGGGGCTGGTAAAATGCATGAACTCAGGGCCTGTGGTGGCCATGGTTTAGGAGGGGCTCAATGCAGTGGAGATAGATGGGATGATGCTGGGGAGACCAAGCCAGCTGGTTCTAAGCCAGGCATCATTCCAGAGGATTTTTGCTTTCAAGTTGGCAGGAACATCATGGTAGTGATTCAGTGAAAATGGCTCAGAAGTTAAGAGCACTGGCTGCCCTTGCAGAGTGCCCAAGTTTGAGTCCCAGCACCCAAATGGAGGCTAACAGCCATCTATAACTCCACTTCCAAAGGATCTGACATCTTCTGGCCTCCAAGGGCATTGCATACACAGGTGCACTTACATATATGCAGGCCAAACACTCATATAAAATAATCAAAAAAGATCACCCTGTGTTTTAAGCCTGAAGAACTGATTGGCTACAAGTCTTGTGCCTATGTCTGGGTTTGTGTGTAGAAGTGGACAAAAAAGGATCCTTGAACACAGCTCTTCATTCCACTCACCAGAAGTGATAAAATGAATCATCTTTTCTAACGTGTATTTACCGGGGCTGGAGAGATGGCCTAGCAGTTAAGAGTGCTGACTGCTCTTGCAGAGGACCCGGGTTCAATTCCCAGCACCCACATGGTGGCTGAGAACCGTCTGTAACTCCAATTAGAGGAAGACTCCAGTTCCAGAGGAATCCGACACCCTCTTCTGACCTCCACGGCATTGCACGACACAGGTGCACAAATCAACATGCACGCAGTACATTCATACACATACGAAAATAAATTTTTAAAAATTGTTTTTTAATAAAATAAATAAATAAATAATAAAGTATTGACCAATAAAGCATTTGGAACTCAAGAGGAAAAAAATGAATAAATTTTGAGGACATAAATATGTTAAACCTCTTTAAATATTATTTAGTGTATACATATCCAAATATGATATGGTATCCTCATTAATCCATATCATTTTAATACCGTCGGTCATACATAATGAATTGGGGGGAGGGATTGGTCTTTTTTATTTTTTATTTATTTATTATTTTTTTGTGTGTATAAGTGTACTGTCTGCATGTAGGTTTGTGCACCCATGTAATGAAATGCCACAGAGGTCAGAAGAGGGCGTTGGATTCCCCTAGAACTGGAGTTAAAGACGGTTCTTAGCAGCCATGTGGGTGCTGAGAATCGAACCCGGGTCTTCTGCAAGAGCAGTTGGTGCTCTTAACTGCTAAGCCATCTCTCCAGCCCCCAGGATTGGTCTTTTTTGAGACAGGGTCTCTATTTAGCCACCACACCTGGCTTGAAGATGGAGACGTTTCTAAGCAACCATGTGGGTGCTGGGAATAGAACCCCAGATCCTCTGCAAGAACAGTCGGTGCTCTTAACTGCTAGCCATCTCTCCAGACCTTAATTTATGGTTTTAAAGAAGCTTTTAGCCAGGCACAGTGGTGCATACCTTTAATCCCAGCACTCTGGAGGCAGAGGCAGGCCAGTATCTGTGAGTTCAAGGCCAGCCTGGTCTACATAGTAAGTAAGACAGCTGGGGCTACAGGGAGACCCTGTCTCAAAAAGACAAAAAAAAAAAAAGAAAAAAGAAAAAATTATAGGTAGACCACACAGGGCTAATGACCAGGAAGGCATTATTTTATTTTATTTTTTAAATTTTTTTATTATTTAAGTGTATGAATATACTATCTGCATGTAGGTTTGTGGGCTCATGTTGTGCAATGCCTAGGAGCTCAGAAGAGGGCGTTGGATTCCCCTGGAGCAACTGGAGTTAAAGATGGTTCTCAGCCGCCATGTGGGTGCAGGGGATCAAACCCTGGTCCTCTGCAAGAGCAGTTGGTGCTCTTAACCGCTAGGCCATCTTTCCAGCACTGAAGGTATTTTTTGCATGTCTTTTAGGGGTCTCCTTATAGCCCCAGTTGGCCTGGAACCCACTATGTAGACCAGGCTGGCCTCAAACTCACAGTCTGCCTGCCTTAAAGAGGCAACTTTTTTTTCATGTGTATGAATGTACTGTCTGCATGTAGGTTGGTGCACCCATGCCGTGCAATGCTGCATTCGTTCAATGCTGCGGAGTTCAGCAGAGGGTATTGGATTCCCCTGGAACTGGAGTTAAAAAACGATTCTTGCCGGGCTTAGTGGTGCACACCTTTAATCCTAGCACTCAGGAGGCAGAGGCAGGTGGATCTGTGTGAGTTCAAGGACAGCCTGGTCTATAGAGTGAATTCAGGACAGCTGGGGCTACAAGGAGACCCTGTCTCAAAAAGACAAAAAAAAAAAAAAAAACCCAAAAAAACGGTTCTTATCTCCCATGTGGGTGCTGAGACTCAAACCTAGGTCAGAGGGAAGAACAGTCAGTGCTCTTAACCGCTGAGCTATCTCTCCAGCCCCTAAAGAGAGGCCTTTAAATAAAAACTGTAAACTGAGCACTTGGGAGGCAGAAGCAGGCGGATCTTTGTGAGTTCAAGGCCAGTCTAGTCTACAGAGTGAGTTCCAGGACAGGAGACCCTGTCTCAAAAAGACAAAAAAAAAAACAACAAAAGAAATATTTACAAAAAAAAAAAAAATGCTGTCTACAAGAAACACATCTTACCTTCAAACACAGGCACCACCTTATAGTAAAAGGATGGAAAAAACTATTCCAAGCAAATGGTACCAAAAAGGAACCAGCAAGGTGTTCTATTTTAACTATAGACAAAATAGACTTCGACAGTAAAAGAAATCAGAAGAAAAAAAAAAAAAAAAAAAATTTTTTTATTAATCTTATTTCATCGTTCCGTTATGGTGTATAATGTTCTACTGTCTGCATGCAAGTCTGCTGCACCCGTGTCGTGCAACGCCGCGGAGGTCAGAAGAGCCGGTCTCGGATTTCCCCTTGAACTGGAGTTTCTCCTGGAATTGGAGTTTTTCAGACGGTTCTCAGCTGCCATTTGGGTGCTGAGATTTGAACCCGGCTCTTCTTTTTGAACCCGGGTCTTCTGTAAGCGGTCGGCGCTCTTAACCGCCTAGGCCACTCTCCAGCCCAGGCCATTACATTTTTATCAAAGGAAATATTCACCAAAAAGTTTTCACAATTATTTTGAATTATATGCCCCAAACTCTGAGCACGGTCAGTAACTTCTGTGAGGGAGTGCACCAAACTTTATTAAAGACAATTCTCCAGGACCACAAGTCACACACTAAAACCCCAGCACACTCATATAGGGGACTTCAATACCCCAACTGAGTCCTTATCGATAGGGTCAAGAGGACAAGAGGAATAAGCCAGAGAGACATCTGATTTGAACGATATGATACACCAAAATGAACCTCATTGACCTTCTACCGAATATTTCCACCTAATACAAGAATACACTCTCTAGCTCAGCACCCCATGGAACATTCCCCATAATCGACCACATACTGGGACACAGCAAAAAACCTCCACAAATACAAAAAGATTGAAATAATAATTTCATGCATTCTACAGACCACAGTACAATATAAAGCCAACATCAACACCAGGGATAGCCCTACTGCCTACAAAGAACACATGGAGACTAAAAAATACACTATTGAATACTGAATGGGTCAAGGAAGAGATAAAAGAAAGACAATAAAAGCATTCCTGGAACTGAATGGACATGACAATGACAACACAACAAAAAACCTATGGGGATACCCTTTAAAAGCAGTCCTACTAGGGAAGGGGGCGGGCGTGTGGAAGCAGAAGTTTATAGCCTGGGGTGCCTACATTAGAAAACCAGACAAGTAGCACAAGTGAATGATTTAACACTCCAGCTAAAAGCAGTGGAGAGGCAACAACAGATGAACCCTAAATGCAACAGACAGGAAGAAATAACAAAAATCAGAGCAGAAATCAATGAAAATAGAAACAAGAGCAAAAAAGTATTAAAAAAAATCAATGAATGCCGGGGCTGGAGACATGACCTAGCGCGTTAAGATCGCCGACCGCTCATGCAGAGGACCCGGTTCGGATCCCCAGCACCCAATGGGTGAGACTGGTCCGAAACTCCAATTCAGGAGAGCTCCAGTTCCAGGGGAATCCGACACCCTCTTCGTGACCTCCGCGGCATTGCACGAACGTGTGCACCAAGATTACAGCAGACAGTACATTCATAACAACATATCAGTAAATTAAGTAAAAATAAAATAAATAAAATAAAAAACTAAAAAAAAAAAATCAATGAATCAAAGTATTGGCTTCTTTGAAAGAATAAACAAGATAGACAGACTTCTAGCCCATCTAACCAAAAGAAAGAGAGGAACAACTTCCCAACACCAATTCACCAACCATGATGAAAAGGGAAATATACAACAAGCAGACAAGGAAAAAAACCAGAAAATCATACGGGAATAAATACTTCAAAAACCTAGCTCACATACTCACTCTCTAACGCTTTTGAAAACACTCAGCAAGACAGAATGGATATGAATACTGACGATCCTGGGAATCACCCATAAGCTCAACCCTCGGAAGAAGAGATCAACCGACAGACATAAACAGACCCATAACATATGAAGAAATAGAGGATGTAGTAAGAAACCTCCCAACTAAAAAAAGCCCAGGCCCAGACGGTTTCACAGCAGAATTCTATAAAACATTTCAAAAAGACCTACAACCATTATTACTGAAACTGTTTAGAAGGATACAATCAGAGGGAATTCTCCCAAATTCCTTCTATGAAGCCAGCATCACTCTATTACCAAAACCAGGCAAAGATACAACTAAAAAGGAGAATTATAGACCCATCCCCCTAATGAACACAGATACCAAAATTGTAAACAGGATACTGGAAAATCACATACAGACCCACATCAAGAAGATCATCCATCATGACCAAGTTGGCGATGGGGATTGAACTCGGGTCCCCATGCTTATGCAGAAGGCACTTTAATAATTTAATTTAATTCTCTTCCCAGCCCCTATTATTTTATTTTCTCTCTCTCTTTGAGACGGGTCTCCTTGTAGCTGGCCTGGAACTTACTATGTAGACCAGGTTGACCTTGAACTCACAGAAATCTGCCTCTTTCTGCCTCCTGAATGCTGCCCAATTTTAGGGTTAGGGTTAGTGCCCACTTTATATTTTATTTCTTGGGGAGATGGAGGGAAGAGCTGGGGGAGTGGCTCAACAGGTAAAGTGCTTGCCGTGCAAGCATAGGGACTGGAGTCCAAATTACAAGTGGCACTCGTAATTCCAGTGCTTGGAAAATGAAGATGAGAGAGTCCCTAAGCAAGCTGGCTACCTAGCCTAGTATTGGCAGCTCAGAGTTCAATGAAGTGAGCCTACCTCAGTGAATAAGGTAGAGAGCAATTGAGGAAGGTCCCTGAGCTCAGGCCTCCATAGGCATGTGCCCATACTTGTAAATACATATACACTTATGTACACATACCACACATAGACACATGCAAAAAAATGCATGAAGTTGGAAATGATGGCAAAGTGGTAGCAGGAGCTGGGCATGGTGGACACTCATGTATTCCCAGCACTGGAGAGACTGAGGCAAGATCAGGAGGTCCAGGTCGTCTTTGGCTACATAGTTTGAGGCAGCCTGGATTTCATGAGATCCTGCTGCAACACTTCACTAGTGACTTGAGGCCCTGAGATCAAAACATCATAACATATAGACTATATTTGTCTGGAGGCATCCCAGCTGTGATACCACAAGTAATCCTTGAAGATTAGGACGACAACTGGATCACAGCGGACTGTGATTTGACCATGGCAGTTGGGGCCAAGCACGAGAGATCACATAGGCAGGACATAGAAACCATAATTCTCTGTCAGACCTGGGTTTAAAACATCTTAGTCTGGCAGCCTACACTGTGAAAGCCACTACATCTTAGCCAAACATTTGGCAAAGTGCACTGGATTCCCCTTCCAGATGTGGTGGAAGGGATGCAGAAGCCCTGAAAACACTGACTTCCCAAGGGGGCTGCAGAAGGGTCTGTCAGCTCAGTTTTCACATTGTATCTGCAGGTTGCTTTTACTCTAAGTTGCTACAAGCTGATACCACCATTGACAAAACCACTCAAAAAGCTCATTTTTTTTTCAAGACAAAACTGAGGCTTTATTTTTAAGATTTATTTTCATAATTATGCAGTGATTAGCTTCAAAGATATGGCATTTGTAGGCTTTTATATATATGTAAGAAATCCCATATGTATATATCAAACACACCTCTGAGACATTGTTATATGATTTTGATGTACATTTTCATAGTTTTAGCTATATTTCATTTATACTGTTTATTTATTTTCAAAGCATTAATAATTATACCATAAAGTATATAGTTTTATAGCAGTGCAAATGTCTAAAGAGATACAAATATTTTGTATCTTGTAAATTCAATAAAATGTGATTCTTTGGCCCCTTTGCTGATTCAGGAGCTTTACTGGGATGTTCCCAAAGCAGGCCTGGGTCCAGGAAGGATTTTTTAATTTTCAGGAGGATTTTTTAATTTTCTCTGCTCCCACAACCACTGGCTGTAAAAGATGAGAACTAGAAAACATGTGGCCTTTAGTGCTGTAACACCCGCCACAGTGCAGCAAGGAAGCCAATGAGGACACAGGCAATGGGGCTTGTGTAGCTGTGTTATGGAAAGGGTTCTCACCTTCCTTGTGATGTACAAGTACTCAGACCCTCTGTCTGACACTCACCCAAAAAGCTCATTTTTTATTTGGGGGAGGGAAGATTCAAGTCTCCTGCAAACTAGCCAGGCACCCAAAGAGAAAGAATTTTCCAGTTATTTGAACCAAGGTCAGGTAACACATGTACTCAGTCTTGGATCATGTTGCATGCTTAAAAATAGGAACTGCTTATATTTTTGGACCTAAGAAACTAGAATACTGTGTGTGTGCGTGTGTTCAGAAGTGCCACTGGCAGAGCCTAGAAAGGCCTTGCTCAACTTTGGCAGGGCTTCTAGGGTGCTCTGCTTGAAATCTATCTTCTTTTTTTATTTATTTATTTATTTATTTATTTTTAATTTTATTTATTTTCGTATGTGTATGAATGTACAGTCTGCATGTAGGTTTGTGCACCCGTGTGACGCAACGCCACGGAGGTCAGAAGAGGGTGCCGGATTCCCCCGGAACTGGAGCCAAAGACGGCCCTCAGCCGCCATGTGGGTGCTTGGGATCCAACCCGAGTCCTCCACAAGAGCAGTCGGCGCTCTTAACTGCTAGGCCATCTCTCCAGCCCCTATTTTTAATTTTTCAAAAATTTTATTTACTCTTGTATGTGTATGAATGTACTGTCTGCATGTACGTTTGTGTACTCGTGTTGTGCCATGGAGGTCAGAAGAGGGTGTCAGATTCCCCTGGAACTGGAGTTAAAGACGGTTCTCAGCCACAATGTGGGTGCTGGGAATCGAACCTGGGCGCTCTGCAAGAGCAGTTGGTGCTCTTAACCACTAGGCGATCTCTCCAGTCCCCGAAATCTATCTTCTTAAGTTCCTAAAGTTCCTATACAAAGCCCTTGTAAATATTAAAATATTAGCCAAAACCTGTTGTATATATAGATATATGTGTATGTCTACTGATTATATTAAACTCTGCATTAGATAATATTAAGGAAATTCCGACATATCAATTAATGCTCTCTTTCTTCCAGTGAATTAAAATTACATTGGTGGTGCACCTCTTTAATCCAAGCTCTTGGGAGGCAGAGGCAGGTGGATCTTTGTGAGTTCAAGGCCAGCCTGGTCTACAGAGCAAGTTCCAGGACAACTGGGGCTACAGGGAGACCCTGTCTCGAAAAGACCAAAAAAAAAAAAAAAAATTACGTGTATGAGTGTTTTGCCTACAAGTAAGTATAGCATGTGAGTACAATGCCCATAGAGGCCAGAAAAGGGTGCCAGATTTCCTAACTGGAATTATAATTAGTTGTAAGCTGCCATGTGGCTGCTGGGAATCAAACCCAAGTCTAGGGATCAGGATTTACCCACTGAGTCAGTTTGATGGCCTATTTGGTTACCATTTGATACAGGGACCTGTAATGGAGCCCAGGCTAGCCTGGAACTCCCTTCATAGTTAAGGCAGACCCTGAACTCTCGGAAGAGGATCCATTTGTTAAAGATATATTAATTCAGGGCTGAAGACATGGCTCAGCAGTTAAAAACATTGGCTGCTGTTACAGAGGATCTGTAACAACAAGCTGGGTTCAATTCCCAGCATCCATATGGCAGCTAAGAACCATCTTTTAACTCCAGTTCCAGGGGAATCCGACACCCTCTTCTGACATCCTCGACTTTGCACGACACGGGTGCACAGACCTACATGCAGACAGTACATTCATACACATAAAAATAAATTTAAAAAATTAAAAAAAACATGTATGTGTAGGCTGGGTGTGGTGGCACATCCCTTTAATCCCAGCACAGGGGAGGCAGAGGCAGGTGTATCTTTGAGTTCAAGGCCAGCTTGGTGAACAGAGGGAGCTCCAGGCTAGCTGAGACTAAATGGACACCCTGTCTCAAAAAGACAAAAAAAAAAA